>JASDQU010243318.1:12001-26191 GCA_032191745.1 Picea mariana | reverse complement strand
ATAAAATACACTTCCTTAGATTCAAATATATTTTCATTTCATGACGTCTATCAAACATTAACTAGAGTATCTTGACATGACATTTTAACAAGATGTAAGCCTTCCAATCATCCATATAGAGTTCTACAAACTTGTGGATGAAATATTGAAATACTACTATCACAATCTGAGAAAAAAATACAGGGGAAATTTTCAAACCAAAGGGCATTATGTTATATGCGAATGATCCCCATTCGGTTATAAATGTAGTCTTCTTCTTGTCTTCCTCTATGATTCTGACTTGATTATATCTTGAGAATCCATCTGTAAATGAATATGAATCTTTTCTCTCAACTTGATCTAACACTTCATCATTGAAAGGTGTTGGAAAAGGATCATGCACACATGCATAATTCAGATTTTTGTAGTCCACGCAGACCCAAATGTCTTCTATACATTTATTACTCTGGATAACGATGGGGCTAATCCATTCTGCTTCTTCGATTGGGAAAATAATTCTTGCCGCAAGCATTTTGTCCACTTATTTCTTGACCTTCTCTTTTATTCTTGGATTAAGTCGGTATGGTCTATGCTTCATAGGTCTTGAATAATGTTTCAACTTGATTTTCATTTCTCCCATGGATCCTTTTATACGTTTGAGTTCTGAAAATGTTTTCAGAAACAAGTCCTCATACTTCCACAACAAGTTATGTACTTCGTTTATAGTTTTCTCATCCTAGTAGTATCCTATAGAAGATATCTTAGGGTTCTCTGCACTCCCTATATTAACTTCCTGCAAATTCAGTGGGTGATTATAGGAGCTACAGGTGTGACTAGGTATAGTATCATGAATCTCTCTACTTCCTTTTGTTTCTTTAATGTATAAGTTTCTAAGCTCTTATAATTCATCGGGTTTTTCCAGGTCTTTCTCAACTTTACAGCAAGGTACAATTGTCTTATCAATTTCAAGACTTAGAATAGACTAAATAAAATGAACATGGTCAATACATACTACTGGACTTGACCTCTTTCTACAAATGTCATTAAAAAACATTTTCATGATTCTTTGAAGGACTGTGTTAAGCTCAGGGAACTTACTTATAAAGGAGAAATCCTTGCAAAATCATTCTTGTAAGGTCTTCTGACAATTTTTCTGTCTTATGGCCTCCTCATGTATATATGAGGATTTTGGAATAATCCCTAATGAGTGAATAAATACCTGAACCCATAGGTGAGAGGGTACTTCCGTGAATCTCCACTACTCTAAGAAATGTTCAATATGCACTCTAGGGTCAGACTATCCATCAAAAGGTTGCACATCATGAATATATATATTCATTTCTTATTTTAGTTGATCCCTCCTTTGGAAGCGACATCGGATGGCTTGTTTTGTGTTTTCCCACTCCATAATTGAGACTTTATGGGTGACCCACCATCTAGTGGGTGTGTCTTGTAAATCTAAGTCAATAACAAGGATCCTTTGATCCATCGTTATCTTCTCTTCCATGCTGGCAAGAAAACTATGTATCTATGAGGTACCATCATATGTCATAGGTTCTTTTACCTCTATTCCATTCCATCTCGTTTCTCTGACAGTTGCACATCGCCTTGAGAATCGCTCATATGAACCTTGTTGCCAACTATCAAACATCGCTTATGAATCCTTTTCGACAAATTGTATGCTTCTCCAACTTACCGATCCATCTACAATAGGATTTATATAATCTGGTATCATTCCTACTGTTATGGTGTATAATTGGTTAAGAACATCTGATTCCATATTGTGGTCCACAGGTTCAATATATCTAAGCCTTAAACGTGGATCTAAGGATTGAACTACTTTTATCCCATCTTCTTCAAACGTCATGGTCTCTCTCTTTATATCAATGATAGCATAGTTTTCATATGCCCAATCGATCTCGAGTAGAGAAGGGTAGGGATCCTTCTCTACCATAATTTCAATTGCCTCAAAATCAGTTGTGGTATGAACTCCCACAACATCTATTTCCACATTTTCTAGCCTTCCTACTAGGAAAATGTAATACTGGTTTTCCATTCTCAACTGGATGGGGGAATATACTAACTTAGGTTTTCCTAAATCTTCCTAGGTATTTTTGGGTAGGATGTTGACATCTGATCCTAAATATAGCATGACATCTTTGATTTCAAAATCATCTAGCTGGGCTTCTAACCTAAATTCTTTTCTTCTTCGCACCTTCTTCTTTGTATTCTCTGGGTGTTCTTCTCAGGTAGGTTGGTCCTTATTATGTCTTTTGGGGTTTCCTCTTTTCCCAATATTAGGTACAAGGTGTTGCACAAATTCTTAGTAAGTTGGTCATCTCCTAGGATATCAAAGAATAATTGAAACCAAAGATTGACTACACTTTGAGACTGCCCATGACGTCTCCTAGGAATTGTAGAGTTTCTAGGTGTTGGTGGTGAGTTAGGGGCTTGTGCAAGGCTAGGTTGAGACACAACTTTAGGAGGATTCTCTATTATCTCTAGAATGGGAATAATCTTAAATATTTCTATTGCATCTTTGAAAAATAACTTTTGTTTTTAACAGGGTCATACATGGCATCTTTCGGAACAACTTTTTGAATCTTGGGTTGACTGTCTGCATATGCCCCAGTTTTTGCTCCTCCATGAGTGACGATGTTAATATTAGGAAACTGACCCTCAATTCTCCTTTTTAATTATGATATTATGTGATTATATCCTCTTTTACGAACCTGATATTCCCATTTCATGATCAGTTATGGGCAATCTTTAGTTGCATGGCCATTGTTCATACAGTAAGAGCACCATGGTCGTCTTTGGTGAGGGAAGTCTCTGGCCAAATGACCTTGTTCATTGTAGTTGTGACATCTACTTGAACCTGTGCCTCCATTTCTTACTCCTCTAAATCCACCTCCAGCCCCATATCCCTGGACTCTTCCAGGTCCTTGGGGGCATTCATTTATTCTGAATGTTATCCGGTCTAATATGTCAACAAGTGAATCTAGCGCTCTACATTGATTTGTAGCATGGGACATAGATATGAAAAGCTCACATTGTATTGTATTTGGTGCAGTTGTATACTTATGCATAATAGTACATTTCCTCAGTGCATGCCCATGTGTCCAACAAATTTCGCAATACTCAGTTGTCCAAGAAGTTTGAGCACCTAGGAAGGTATTGTATAACCCTGATGTGTGGAATGGTGGAGTTGCAGATACTTGTGCAACTCCTCCCATTGATCCTGAAGAGGGTCCCATCGAATTTTGAGGAGGTCACATTCCCCTCATGCACATACATTCATTTTCCAAATTCCCTTCTATGTAGCATCTTGTGCACCAAACCTGAGGCCGTCCTGGTCTTGGTGTGGTTAATTCTTGAATATTTTCTATCAACACCGATATTTGTCCCTGGAGTTGTGATGAATTTGCATCTACTGGAGGCCTGGTTATTCTCAGATTCCCTAGATAACCTTCCATGGCTTCGATCTTCATCGACTCTTCCAAGGCATCTGTTAATGTGGTTATCCGTTGTTGCATTAAAGGAATTCTCGTGAGAGGTAGTAATTCTTGGATATACCATTCCCTCTGGTGATCTTCATGAATTGGATGCACTATCCTCCCAATATCATCTTTAAATTTCTACTTTTACTCCTTGTTATAACCCTAAAATTCTCTACACATGCATACCTGGACTTTGGCTCTCTTACTTTCAATTTTTGCCAAATAACTGTTGAGTTTCTCTTCTAAAAGAATATTTTTTTGAATATGTATGTGCCTTGCACCAATACTAACCTCATACATACACTTTATAAACCACTACAAGTCA
Organism: Picea mariana; assembly: GCA_032191745.1. Taxonomy (NCBI): domain Eukaryota; kingdom Viridiplantae; phylum Streptophyta; class Pinopsida; order Pinales; family Pinaceae; genus Picea; species Picea mariana. Next base: position 22,387 of record JASDQU010243318.1, on the reverse strand, counting down.
CGTACATACACACACTGCACCATTACAACCCACGTATACTTGCAAAAGTTGCAAAAAATAAAAATTTGCAGGGAATTACTTGAGATGACGAGATATTGGGTAGTTTCCCAAGTAATACACCTATTATAGCCCATCACCCAATCGAATAACCATCCTTTTGTCATATAAAATGAGGTGTTGGGGTCTCATTCCACATCTAGACATAACAATAGTGAAAATATACTCGATTTCACATCCCCTCCTTGCCCAAGTTATTGTAGTCCTTTTGTGAGAATTGCCTCAACATTCCCCAGTTAACACTTCTTCCTCCATCAGAACCCATTCACTTCCCCAAAAAAGATCAGAAGGTTGATAGGAGAAGCCATACAAAGGTTCACTTGGATATTGGTGAAGAGTATCCCAGAACAGGTTCATGGAGCAGTAGTTGGATTTTGATTGTAAAGGTATAATCATTGAGTTATTAATAAAATAATTATTTTTCCTATCTGAAATAATGGTGTATTGAATGCTTTTATTGGTTTATATTTTGACATTCTAACATCTAACCCTAATTTGTATATGAAATATCATGCTTGTAGTTTTCTGTTTGTCAATATTTGAATGCAGGTCAGTCTTGGGAGGAGGCGTGCAGTCAACGAAGCTTTCAAGAGTGAGGGGATCATCATTGGACGCAAAGTAGAGGTATAGTTACCCAATCCACCTCACCTTTTTTTTTCTTGTATGAGTTTTGGTATGTTTGGTGTAGTTTAGAGAAGTAGTTGAATTTTAGACGGTTAATTGATCTACCTGCATTCTAAAACCTGGTGTAGTCATAGCGGGGTTTTCCCACTAGAAGAATTGGCAACCATCCTGGGGAAGCCTCTAGGGTTTTAGGGGATTTTCAGTTGTCTGATTGGTTTTTCTTCCTTTTGAGTTTTTGTTGAGTCTTATGAGTCTTTTAAGGGATTATGGTCACCTTTTGGTTCCATAGCAGTTCTCCTTGCCCTATAATATTTTTTGTTTTATTTCCTTTTCAAGGAAGTACAGAGGTGTACGGGCCCTACTTTGGGTCATCCCACGTACATGCGTGCCCTGCTCAGTAAACATCCTACGTACATATGCAGGGTGTTGATGCAAAAATAACGTACATGGTTCAAGAAATTGTTTTTGAAAAGAGGCATCCAACCTCTTTCTTGATTGAGTTTTGTACTTCTAAGGGTTTCTTGATATAGTTCAAAGTCTCTGTTTTTACATCCCGAGCTTTGGTTAGAATTTAGTTTAGTTTTATTTTTGAAGTTACTTGTGTTTACTTCTGAAAGGGTTTTAAGTGAGTCTTTGAATGAATTATCTACCTATTTGGTTTCTTTTTTGATTCCCTGTGATCCACAGTAGGTCAAATATATGTGTCAGTCTTCTCTTGTTGTTATTTTTACCCCTTTCATTTTCTTTGAAAAAAGAGAAAAAAAAATTATCTCAGTTTTTCTGTTTGAAGAAATTAGAAAAAAAAGAAAAAACATTGATTTTCAATTTGGTAAAGTAGTTGGAGTTAGTTATTTTACTAGAAAGAAAAAAGAGTTAATTTTTTAAGTTCTTTACTGATTTATTGAAACTTAAGTAGCTTGTAGTCAAGTGAAATTTCGTTTTGGGTATTCTTTTTAAAGATCTTGGAAAAAGTTAGTTAAAGAAAAGTTGGTTACAAAGAGTTAGTTGTAAATATTTACTTTTGACTAGAAGTAATTTTTCTTTCATAGTTTCATATTTTTCTCCTCTTTTCGTCTCTCATAACATCACTAGTTCCATCGCCATATCCTTTGAGTTAATCAAGCCATTAAAACAAATGATAAATTTAAAATTAAGTAGAGTTTATATTTGTAGGGCCAACCAACTAGTTTAGGGTGAGGGCCTTGAATTAGGTTGGAGAGGAAACTCTTCAAGGCTGTTAAACAAACATTGGAGTCAGAGCTAGGGAGTGTTAAAGTCCAGTGATGTTAAAGTTATCTGGGACACACGAGGTCGCGTGAGGAAAGGAAGTGGAGATAACCCCTCCAAAGCCAGAATAAACATAGTGGGGAACACATATTAAGGATCTTTCGTGGGAATACTATCGCTTGCAATTGCCTATGGATCTTTGTGGACCTTCAATCTATTCGATATCCTCTGTTGTCTTCCAAACCACTTTCTTTCAATACCCTTGGTAGGTTTTGTACTTGTTATCCTGCTCATTGTGGTCCACTTGACTGTTGACTGTATTCTAGGGACTTACACAGGTAACTTAGTTTCCTATATTCCATGGACTTACACAGGTGACTGTGAAGGTATACCGTGGTACCTAGGGAAGATGTCAGGTTACACTTTTTAGAGTATACCCGGAGGTTTCTTCTGTGTTCCATTTGCACTTGCACTAGTAATTTTCTCTAGTGTTGGATGGTGTAACTTTTCTTCCTACTAGATAGTGGTTTTCTTGGTTTATCTTATAGGAATTTTTCTAGTGTGTGCTTGGTTTTAAAATATAGTTAAAGCCTTACTATGTTGTTGATATTTTCACAAAGTGGAAGATCAAGGGCTCTAATGGTCGCAAAGGTTTCAGGGCCTGCCACCGGTTTCATTATAGCCACTGTCGCCACCATTACGGTGAAGACTTGATCAACAAGGGTCATTCTAAGCGACTGAGCCACAAGAAACTATGCCCAAGACAACTCCAAGAGGATATTACTCGACTCCAGAGGAACCTACTGTTTCTGACCTTGGAGAGGAAGCTCTTAGGTCAACCAACCCTCTGATCACTGACATGTCAATGCCAATCTTAGTACAATTTTCCCCTCTGAGGGTGAGACCTTACGAGCATCAGATAATCTTACAAGAATCCGTGGAAGAAAATGTTTCTACTTCATCAGGGAGTCCTGATACTCCCGTGTCAGCTACTACCACAAGGGGTGTTGGCATAGGGGTAGACCCATGTTTCAAATCTAACAATGCACCAATAAGCCCTTACTACTAGCCCTTTCAACAACACCTGTGAAGGAGATGAAGTCTCACCCGAAGTAGCGATAGGGGGTTGAAGGACATAGGTGTTTACAACCATAGGAAATACAAAGTGGATCTAGGGAAACTCTCACACACAGATCTATTTATTCTTTACTGAATTAATCCTACTTCCCACAATATATCTCAGATCCAACGAAACAACACTATAACAACATATCAAATGACAGAGATAATCGACAACAATCACACATAATGCCGAGGTATATGTGGTTCACCCTCTCTCTAGGGATATGTCCACATAACTGCACTTTATAATATATTAGATGAAATCATACAGTTCTATCTGTGCTCTTAGCTTGCAAATATCTCTTTCTTTCTCTTCTTCTCTCCCCTCCCTGTGCACCCAGTTGCAGGGTTGATCTTTGCACCCAGCTGAAGATCTTACAACATAGAATTCTCTCTCAACAATAACAACAATCACTCATCATAGCATAATCAAACCTGTACCAGGTCCTCTTAACCTTTGTTTATACATTACAATGAGTCTTTGAAAACCTTAGGCCGAAACCTAGGTGTCAAAACCCTAAATACCAAAACCCTAGATGTCTAAAACCCTAGGTCAACTTGACCTATGTTTTCAGGGCTTATCTAACCCGTCTTTCCTTCTTTCTTGTGAGATGCTTCAAAGCATCAATTGGTGGAGTTTTCCTCTTTATGAGTTGTCCACGATCCATCTTCCTTGCTGATATGTCTTCCTCGATCTTCTCATTCAACAAATCAATTTCTCTTACTTCGCTCATTCTTTTCTTCTCTTTTGGCCACTTTGACCTAATCTCAGTCAGATTGTCTTATGCGTAGTTCACACTTCACGCTTCTTTCCTTAATCTTCGCAACCTTCCATAACCAAGGGCCAATAGGCCCCCAACACTGACATGTGACTCGTCCCGAGGCACTTTAGGTATGAACCTCTTTTTTTTCTTCATCTTGACTGTGTGGGGAAGCCTATGATTTCTACTCTGTCCCTGTCCACCCTATACAGACTGTCTTTTCTATGTCTGGTACCCAGTTTCAACTACACCTGGTACCTAGACCCTTCTTCTCATGCTTTTACTGAGAGTTGGGAGGCAACTAGTTGTCATAGTATAATTTCAACCAGATCCTATTCACTAAACCTTCCTTCCACTCTCCATTTAGTGTCTTCAACTGTGCAACTCCTCCTTCTGTAACATAAGAAACCTCATATGGCCCAAGACAATGTGTCTTGAACTTCCCTGGATGCTTCAGGATTTTTTTGTCATATACCAATACCGGATCTCCTTGCTTAAAGACTTTCTTCTTGATATGTATGTCATGGTAGGCATTTTATCGTTCCTTCTATACCTACTAATGGAATCATGCAATAAATATGTCTTCTTCTAGTTATACCAACTTCACAAGCCTCTCTTGAACAATGACAGTGGCATCCATATCTGTGAATGCTGCAATTATGAGACTAGGAACCAAATATTCCATAGGGACAACTGCTTCTAGACCATTCACCAACTTAAAGAGAGTCTGCATTGTCAAATTCTTGCAAGTAGTTCGATAGGCCCATAGCATTTTTGGTACTCTCAAATCCCAATAATCCCTGTTCACATTGAAAATATTCATCAGTGTTGTCTCCAAGATATTGTTGAAAGCTTCGATTGTCCCATTCATTTGTGGATGGTAGGGGGTACTCTTCTGATGGTGGACTTCAAATTCTTGATTCAAATCTTCGATAGTATTATTAGTAAAGTGTGTACCTTGATATCTCACCAGGGTCTTCGGGCATCCAAACCTGGTTATGATATCATCAAATATAAATCGTGCAGCTGTAGTTGCACTACAATCCTTCACTTCTCTTGCTTCTGCCCATCTGGTCAAATACATTGTCGCAATGATGATGTATCTAGCTCCTGTACACTTTCCTGGTGGGTTAATAGGTCCCACAAAGTCAATGGCCAATTTCTCAAATGCCTGTAAAGTTAGTTGTGGTTCTAAAGGCATCTCATTTCTTTTGGAAGGTTTCCCAACTCTTTGGCATACATCGCAGGCTTTATAATATTCCTTATCATCCTTATGTAGGGTAGGCCACCATAGGCTAGCTCTAAGAGAATTTTGCGTTGTTTCTTTCCCTGTGTAGTGTCCTCCTGCAATGCCTTCATGTGATTCTGCTAGAATCAGTGGCCTCTCTGCCTCCATAACACATCTCCTCAGGATCTCATCAGGTCCCATTTTGTATATCTATGTAGCTAAAAGTAAACAATCTGCACTGCAAACTACCAGTTGTTTCTTCTGAATGATTGTGTATGCACGAGGTTCCATTCCTGTTGATAGAAACTAGACTATCTCAGAATATTGATCATCATCCCTTACAATGACAAACAATTGTGCATCTGGTAGTGTATCCTCCAAACTAGTAGGTTCCTCTCCATGCTCCAACCTAGACAAGTGGTCAGGTCCCTTGTTCATTCTCCTTGGCTTGAACACTATTTCAAAATCATATTCCTGGAATAAAAGAAACAATCTACATATCCTTCCCCCCAACACTGGATTGTTGACTAGGCATTTCAACACAAACTGATCAGTGAACCTCTTAAAATGTCCTCCCAACAAGTAGTGTCGAAACTTCTGCAGCGTGTACACCATGGATAAACCTTCTATCTTAGTGGTAGTGTAGTTTATCTCAGCTGTAGATAGCTTCCTGGTAGCAAAGGATAACAGATGGTCAATATATCCTGCTCTTGGTTGTGATAACACAAATCCTAGTGCCATATATGAAGCATCGACATGCACATGAAATTCCTTGCTCCAGTCTAGGAAAACCAGAATAGGCGCAGTAACCATTTTCTGTTTCAGTGTGTCGAAGCTCTACTGACATTTTGTTGTTCATTGAAACTTACAATCTTTCTTTAATAATTTCTCCATAAGTTTTGTAATATGTACATAGCCCTTAATGAACTTCCTGTAGTTTCCAATATGTCCCAGTGTAGTTCGCAGTTGTTTGATTGAGGTAGGGGGGGTAGATCAACAATAATGGAAATATTGGATGGATCTACTAGCCACCCCTGCTTACACACAATATTCCCTAGCAGCACTCCAAAGTGTGAAAAGAAGATGTACTTCTTTAGGTTCAGGGCAATCTGACATTGCCTTCACTTATCCAACATTAGTCTTAAACATTCAATATGGTTTTGTAATAAGCTAAAAATATCCCAATCATCGAAATATGCTTCCAAACATTTATGTAAAAATTCCTTGAATGCTTTGACCACCACCCAAGAAAACATGGTTGGTTCATTCTTCAATCCAAAAGGCATCATTGTGTACTGGTAGAATCCCCAATTTGTTTCAAATGTGGTCTTGTGGCGATCTTCCTTGGCAATCTTGATTTGGTGATAACCTGAAAATCCATCTGTGAAGGAGTAAACTTCTTGACCTCCTACATTATCTAACACTTCATCTGTAAATGGCGTAGGGAATGGGTCATGCAAACAAGAATCATTCAACTTCATGAGATCTACACAGATCCTGATCTCTCCTATCTTCTTATATTGAACCACCATAGGGCTAATCCATTCCGAATCCTCCACAGGTTCTATGATTCTTGCTTCCAACATCCTATCTAGTTCAATCTTTACTTTCTTCTTATATTTGGGATTCAATCTGTAGGGTATCTTCTTAACTAGCCTGGAATTTGGCTTCAAGGGGATCTTCATCTCTCCTATGGGCCCTTTTATGCCCTTCATATTAGTGAACTTGGTTGGGAACAAGTCTTGGTAGTCATGCAGTATTTATGTGATCTTATCAATGGTGGCATCACCCCAGTAATTTCCAACATTAGAAAGATTACATGCTTGCTATATTCCAATATTAAGTTTCTTTATTTTGATCGGTTGTCCAATGAAAGGTATTTCAACTCCCAGTCCTTCTACATCTCTCTGTCCTTCTATTTATATGATGTTCACATTCCTAGGATCATCATCTTCATCAACATTGATATTGTAACATCCATGCAATTTTTGAAGAGGTCCAATCCATTCATCCTCTTCTTTCTCCATGGGGAGGTTAGGTTCCTCCTCAAAAACTTTATGTCTGAAAACTTGTATAGCTTGATCTACTGAAGGGTATTGGATTTCAAATGAAAATGTAGTTACAATTTTTTGAGTCATACCATACCAGTCTGAAGTGGTGAGGCACAATTCTACTTGAAGATACCAATTGATAGGTGTTGTGTCCAGAGTGTTGATGAACTTATGCACCCATTATTCTTGAGGAATGTTTCTCTAGGCCTCCTCACAACCATGCACATGGTCCCTCATACAAATTTGACCTGTGTATCTTACTTCGCATCCTTCTACTTGTTCTGAAAAGTGCACTACCATCAAAGTGTGACATTGCATCCAGTCCATGATGTTCTTTTTATGTGTCCCCCACCATATTACCATAGTTTCTTTCAAATCCTCATCTAGTGCCAACAATATCTTTTCTACTGGTACAATTTCTTTAAAATCTGATAAGAATGTTTCTAAATGATTTAAACCATCAAATGTGGGAAGATTGCTTACTTTTGTGCCAATCCAACAAACTTCCCTAGTCAATCTAGCAAACCTCCACGCAGAGACTTCATACATTTTGTTCTATCAATTATCTAGTTCTTCTTCTGAGTCCAATGAGCATGCGTTGTCACTTCACCATCTTAAATTCCCATTTGTTGTAGGGATAATGTAATCTTGTTGTCTCATTGTCAATTTATATATATTCTCTAGCTCATATGTGCGATATTCTTCTTTGATGGGTTCTGTGTATCTTCGACCTTCATCGGGATCCAGAGGTGAAATGACCCTAAGTCCATCACCTTCAAACATCATTCTTCTTTTCTTTAATTCAACAACGGTAGAATTTTTGAAAGCCCAATCAATGCCTAACAACGCAAGATAAAGACAACTATCATCAACTATCTCAATCACCTCGAAGTCCACAAATGTTCTTACCCCGTCGATGTCCACAGGGACATACTCCAGTCTCTCAAAGGAGCTTACCTCCTTCTGATTAGCCATCCTAAGCCTGATAGGGGAATAGATCAATGTAGGTTTTCCCATCATTTCCCAGGTATGCTTCGTCATAACATTGACTTCTGATCCTACGTCGAGGACCACATAATCTATATCATAGTCTCCAATCTACACATTAAGGTGTAGTTCCTTATTTGTCCTTATCTTTTTGGATACTTGTTGTACTTATATATTCAGTAGAGGGTCTACCTTTCGTGTTTCACATTGTTGGATCAAGTGTTGTAGTTCTTGTATGGCTCTTTTGTCCTTAATCAATTCAATGAACATATACAAGAAACTAACAAGCTTGCTTACCTATTTTCCTTCTCTCGGTGATGCAAACTAATCGAATGCTAGAGGAATCCCTCATTCTCTCACTTCTGGTTGTGCCTTTGATGAAGAAACCTGATCTCCTCAAAATTCTCTTAGTGCCTCTTCAAATATTCGGTTTTATTTCCTCAAATCAAATTTAGGTGTCTTCTTTGTAGTTCTTCTGACCTCTGATTCCTCTGTAGCATTTGATAGAGTCATCTTATCTTCTCTTATAAAAGCGCCTCCTGTAGTGATAAAAATGACTCTAGAATCCACTCTATGAGGTTCTTCTGAGATTAATTGTACTTGTGGGTTTCCTCCTCATCTCTCTTGAAGTTTGGCTAACAACACAAGACAATATTCAATAACATGTTCAAATGAGTTGCAGTAGCTACTACAAGGGTTCTGACAGTCCCTTTCCAAGTGTCCTGGATGTGCGTAGTTATAAAAAATGATATAACCTTGACCTTGACCCATACCTCCTCCTCGTCCTCTTCCTCTGAATCCACCACGAGGGTTGAAGTTTCCTCTTCCTAGGGGGTTAAACTACGCAGTATTTCATTCTTGTTGTACTTCACCTTGATTTATATATGTGTCTCTTGATCTTTCATGCAATAGGTCATAAGCCTTGAAATATTTCTCATCATGCCCCGCAGATTTACAAAATGTACAGTAAATGTTGGTAGGTTTCTGGACATATTTTTGCATGTAATAACATTCATGAGGATGATGTCGATTTATACATACCTCACACCAAGGTAGAGTAACCTGATTCAAAGGGATCAGAGATCCTAAAGCCAAGTACTCATGAAATAGAGGACAGTGCTCCTTGTCATGGCCCTTTGATTTGCATCTGATACACCAAATATATTCTCTTTTATATTTTCCCTTATCCTTTTTGATATCTTTGACCTGTAATGATAAGCTAGTTAGCTGACTAAAAATTTGACTCATACCTGAGATGGACTCTCCCATAGAGGTTGATTCTAGTTTGATGGTGATATCCAATGCCTTAGCTTGCGAAGCAATCTTATGTTGCATCAGAGGGACTCTGATGTGTGGTAAGAGGGCAATACAGAACCATTCTTTATTCTATTCATCTAGAATATGAAAACTCAAATGACCTGTCAGGGTCTTAAATCTCTGATCAAAATCCCATAAAAAGGTTCATCTTCTCTTTGCTTGATTTCTTTCAGCTCTGTAATGCACTGCAACTCCAACTTGGGTTTCTTGAATTCAACAATTAGCGCAGTCTTGATATCGTTCAACGATTTTGGTTGTGAAACTCCTTGGATGAACTTCACGTACCAACTCACTGCACGGTCTCTCAGGGTAGTACTAAACTGATATCTCTTAACAACTTTGTCAATGAAATTATTAATACTCCGTACATCTTCACATAAGAACCAATGTTGATCAGGATCTTCAGATCCATCTCCCCTAAAGCTGGGAAACCTCATCTCATATTCCATAGATATTCCTAGGGTTCTTGACTGAGTATGCATTGAACCACTTGTACCAGTTCTATGAGTTCTCTAATAACTTAGGTTACTCTAGTTACTTAATGCTTCTAAAACACTAGGAGGCATACTAATACTTACTTCAATAGTCTGTGCAGTTCTTGAAGCTTTTGAATCTTCTTGGCGAGGTTCTTCATTCTTCCCTTCTTCTTTCCCAGTGGACTCTAAATGTTCCTTGTTCAGTAACTCTTCTTCTTCTCCACTGTAGAACCCTTATTCCTATGTTGGTGGTTCATGATTCTGCTCAAACAATTTCACCAGAGGAACTTCTCTAAATGATCTCCCACTGCGTGTGTGTCCAACCTCTGTGTTACTGTCACTGTCCTAGTTCTTGAACATTAGCTCTTTAATCCAACAAATTATTGTATCTTCAAGATGTTCTTCTCATGCAATTTCATATTGATCTACAACTTCAGAAAATGTAAAATTTTTCCTGTAGGTCCCTTAAAGAAATATATATCTTCTTGGCTATATGATTCTACTCTATCATTAACAAACTCAGTAATGTACCCTCC
>JASDQU010243317.1:91303-102453 GCA_032191745.1 Picea mariana | reverse complement strand
CACGGAAATGTTGTGTGCAACATGTATATCACGGAACATGGGGCATAAAATTTCGTTAGCACTAAGGCGCGACCCCCCGGAGAGATAATTGGCTAAGTGTTGAAAGGAACTGCGATCGGTTGGGCTCATGATGTGACGCTATATGACCATTAATTTAAATTGTATTTATATTAATGTATTGTAATAGATAATTTGTGGTCCAAATGTAGACCATGTTCCAATATGTGGCGAATTGTAGACCACAAAAGTTTTTGGTGCAAGATGTATACAACGGAACTATAGATGACACAAGTTTTGGGTGCAAGATCTATAATAGCGCGTCGAACTGTAAATGATAGAAGTGTTTGGTGCAAAATGTATATCACAAAAGTGTTGTGTGCAACATGTATATCAGAAAACATGGGGCAAAAAATTTCGTTAGTGCTAATGCGCGACCCCGCGGAGAGATAATTGGCTAAGTGTTGAAAGGAACTACGGTCGGTCAGGCTCATGATGTGACGATATAGGACCAATCGACGAGTTTGAAAAAAGTCAGGTTCAATTTTAAGTATATTTATTAAAATTGTATTTATATCAATGTATCGTAATAGATAATATGTGGTCCAAATATAGACCATGTTCAAATATGTGGACGAATTGTAGACCACGGAAGTTTTTGGTGCAAGATGTATACGACAGAACTATAGATGACACAAGTTTTGGGTGAAATCTATCTATAATAGCGCCAACCCAGGGGTCGATCAGGCTCCCGTAAATCGTTGTTGAATACGCTTTTTGGTTGTTAATGGAAATAAGTGAGCCACTGAGTTGTCACGAGTAGAAGAAAAATATATATACAATTTGATAGGAGGGGCCTTATGTCTCCTTGGAAGCCCTTGTCACCCTATTTTGAAGCCCGTTCGACCATTTTTCCTCTCTGCTATCTTTCTCGTTACTTAGCCGTTTTTTCGAAAATGTCCCAATGGGTGAGTTAGTGGATGGACTGGTTCAAAGTTTCACTTGTTATTTTATATCGTGACTCCAGTCGACTGCTAACCATTCGATGCCTAACCACTTTTCAGATTGCGGATTTCCGGATAGGCGGGCTCTATAACCGGGGTCAAATTGTATATGACGCAAGTGTTTGGTGCAAAATGTACATCACGGAAGTGTGGTGTGCAACATGTATATCACAGAACAAGGGGCATAAGAAATTGATAGCATGAAGTCACGATGAATTGTCAAGTACAAAATTTATGGGTGCAAGATGTATATCGTGCACTTGTAGATGACAGAAGTTTTGGGTGCAAGATGGCAACCTGAGGGTTAGTCAGACTCCCATAAATTGTTGTTGAATACATATATCATGGAATATGGGGAATACAAATTCAATAGTGCTAAGTCGCGACCCCGCAGAGAGATATTTGGCTAAGTGTTGAAAGGAACTGTCATCGGTGGAGTTCATGATGTGACGATATAGGACCAATCAATGAGTTCAAAAAACGTTAGGTTAAAGTTAAAATATATTTATTTAAATTGTATTTATATTAATGTATCTTAATAGAGTTTTTGTGGGCGAGATGCAAACCATGTTCCAATATGTGGATGAATTGTAGACCAGGGAAGTTTTGGGTGCAAGATCTATAATAGCGCCAACTAGGGGATAAGATGGCATGGATACCCTCTTCATGTTACACATTTTGCACTGAAATGGGGTCGAATTGTAAATGACGGAAGTATTTGGTGCAAAATGTATATCACAGAAGTGTTGTGTGAAAAACGTATATCACAGAACAAGGGGCATAACAATTCGATAACGTTAAGTCGTGATGGCGCGAAGAGATAATTGGCTAAGTGTTTAAAGGAACCATGGTCGGTGGGGCTCATGATGTGATGATATATGACCAATAAACGAGTTCAAAAAAAAGACAGGTTCAAGTTTAAATATATTTATTTAAATTGTATTTATATTAATGTATCTTAATAGATTATTTGTGGGCAAAATGCAAGCCATGTTCCAATATCTGGATGAATTGTAGACCACGAAAGTTTTGTGTGTAGGATCTATATGGTGGAATTGTAGATGGCACAGGTTTTGGGTGAAAGATTAGTTGTCACCAGTAAAAGAAGAATGAATTTGAATTGAAGATGGCATGAAAACCCTCCTCATGTTACACATTTTTCACTGAAATGGGGTCAAATTGTAAATGACAGAAGTGTTTGGTGAAAAATGTATATCACAGAAGTGTTGTGTGAAAAATGTATATCACAGAACAAGGGGCATAAGAATTCTATAGCGGTAAGTTGCGACCCCGTAGAGAGATAATTGGCTAAGTGTTGAAAGGAATTGCGGTCGGTGGGGCTCATGATGTGACGATATAGGACCAATCAATGAGTTCGAAAAAAGTCGGGTTCAAGTTTAAATATATTTATTTAAATTGTATTTATATTAATGTATCTTAATAGATTATTTGTGGGAGAAATGCAAACCATGTTCCAATATGTGGACGAATTGTAGACCATGAAATTTTTGGGTGCAAGATTTATATGACGAAACTGTAGCTCGGGAACCCTTGTCACCCTATTTTGAGGCCCGTTCGACCGTTTTTCTGCTCTACTCTCTCTTTCTCGTTACTTAGCCATTTTTCCAAAAATGTCCCAATACACGCGTTGGCGGACGGACCGACTGCTAACCATTCAATGCCTGACCACTTTTCAGATCGCGGATTACCGGGTAGGCAGGTTTTATAACCGGCATCGAATTGTAAATGACACAAAATTTATATCAAGGAAGTGTTGCGTGCAAGATGTATATCACAGAGCAGGGGGGGCATAATAAATTGATAACGCTAAGTCGTGGAAAGATGTGGATTGAGTTGTCACTAGTGAACGCAAAATGAATTTGAATTGAGGATGGCAAGAAGACCCTCTTTGTGTTACACATTTTGCACTGAAATGTTCTGATGTATGCAATTTGACAGTCGAGGCCTTACGTGCCCTTAGGAACCCTTGCCACCATATTTTGAAGCCCGTCCAACTGCTTTCCATGGATATTTATGTGCCTGCCACCTTCCAATAAGTATATAACTTCTCCAGAAACATGCGGAAAATATATTACGAGCAAATGGGATATCTATCATAGATGTGAATATATTACTTTTATCTTTTGTCACGAAATTGTTGGGTGCAAAATGTATATGATGAAAGTGTAGGGTGCAAGATGTATATAACATAACACATGGGATAATAATGCAATGATGCTAAGTTGGAACGTCGTGGTGAGATATTTGGCCAAGTGTTGAAAGGGACGGTCGTCGGCCGGGTTCCCGATGTGAAGATATAGATGCAAATGAGGATTTGACAGTCCGCTAATCGATCAACCCGCAGAAAATCCAAGAGCACGAGAAAGTCGGGTTCAAGTTTAAAGGGATTTTTTTTATGTTTATTTAAAATGTATTGATATTAATGTATCTTACTAGATTATAAATACATTATTTTCTTGTTAATGAGAATAAGCAAAGTTGTGCACTGGGTTGTCACTAGTGAAATAAGAATGAATTTGAATTGACGATGGAAGGAACATCTTCGTGTTACACATTTTTCACTGAAATGTTCCGATATATACAATTTGACAGTCGGGACCTTACGTCTCGTCGGGAACTCTTGCCACCCTATTTCGAAGCCCACCCAACTGCTTTCCATGGGTATTTTTGTGCCATCCACCTTCGTACTCCTTTCCAAGTATATGCAATAAGTATATAACCTTCAGAAACATGTAGAAAAGATATTGCAAGAAAATGGCATGTCTATCACATATGTCAATATATTAACCCTTCTTTTCCATCCTCTATACTTTTCTTTTATCACACAATTTTTGGGTGCAATATGTAAATGACGGAAGTGTTGGGTGCAAGATGTATATAACGAAACATGCAGGATAAGAATGCGATACCACTAAGTTGGGACACCACAGTGAGATATATGGCCAATTGTTGAAAGGGATGGTCATCGGTCGAGTTCTTGATGTGAAGATATAAGTGGAAATGAGGATTTGATAGTCTGCTAACCGATCAACCCGTGGACAATCCAGGAGCCCGAGAAAGTCAGGTTCAAGTTTAAAGGGATTTTGTTTATGTTTATTTAAAATCAGGAGCCTGAGAAAGTCAGGTTCAAGTTTAAAGGGATTTTGTTTATGTTTATTTAAAATGTATGCATATTAGTGTATCTTACTAGATTATTTGTGGTCCAAATGTAAACCATGTTCGAATTTGGATGGTGTTTTGGGATCGAATTTTTTTTCTCAAACTTACAAGGAACAAAGAAAAAAAATTCATGACTTTACATTTTGTATATCAAAGAATATATAACTTCTCCAGAAACATGAAGAAAAGATCTTGCGAGCAAATGGGATATCTATCACAAATGTCAATATATTAACCCTTCTTTTCCGTCTTCTATACTTATCTTTTATCATGGAATTGTTGGGTGAAAAATGTATATGATGAAAGTGTTGGGTGCAAGATGTATATAATGAAACACGCGGGATAAGAATGCAATAGTGCTAAGTTGGGATGTTGCGGTGAGATATTTGGCCAAGTGTTGAAAGGGACGGTCGTCGGCCAGGTTCTTGATGTGAAGATATAGATGGAAATGAGGATTTGACAGTCCGCTAATCGATCAACCCGTGCACAATCCAGGAGCCCGAGAAAGTCAGGTTCAAGTTTAAAGGGATTTTGGTTATGTTTATTTAAAATGTATCTTACTAGATTATTTTTGGTCCAAATGCAAACCATGTTCAAATTTGAATGGTCTTTTGGGCTCGGATTTTGTTTCTCTCAAACCTACAAGCAACACAGAAAAAATACATGACTTTACATTTTGTATATCGAAGAATATTTTGAAATATAGGAAGATGCAATACATGCACAATATAGAACAAGAACATGTACAACGAAATGAGTTAATTTTACGAAGAAATACAAATTCCAAATAACAACACCAAGCATTGAATATCAGCATAAAACAACCCCAAATATTTATATTTAGATAAACTGGGTCACAAAATACATTTGAGAATATTTCCCCCCAAAAAAGTTGTCTTCGAATTTGCAAAACAAAAACTATAGTTCAATACATATTCTGTGAAATAAAAATGCTTTTTCTAGAATGACTCTGATTGGGACTGCTGCAGACTACAAATAAAATATGTACAAGAATGAAGTTTGCAGAAAGAACAAAGTCGACGATGGAAAACAACAAAACCTAGCAAGAAGAAAGAGAAAATTGTTAGATCTGGATTAAAGCTTTGTTAGAATAAGTAGATGAATACATAAGAATGTAATCAGTATCAACTTACGATGATGGTGTGCCATGGCTTGTCATTTCTTCGCTGATGTCCTTTCATGCATTTCCTCAGCTTTGACCTTCATTGGTAATCTGGTTGACATCCCTTTTCAACCATTCTTCGATGTAGCTCCTCATGGGTGCCACGTTCATTTCATGCCATATTTTTATATTAAAGAGTTCAGTTTCCAAGTCCCTTAGATCAATAGACAAGTTGTGCAATGCTTCTTGAATATTTTTTTTTCTAATTGCATAACCGACTAGCCAAGTTTTCATGTCATCTTCACCATATTCAAGAATGCCATAGAAATTTTCAAATGACAGTCTTTTATAGATATGAACTTGATCATCAAATCCTTGTTTGGTTAAAAACAACGAGTTTAATATCAATTTCGGGCCCTGGACTTAATTGGTGTTGCCAACTATATCTAGTTGGCTTCTTGAATAGTTTGTCTCTTTTAGATATGGTCTGGCTACATTCTTGAACAATACTAATGAGGTTCTTTACCTTTTCTTTCTAGCATGCGTTTAGTTGGTCTATTCAGTCTAGGGAATGGAGATCCTCTTGTATTCTTCTGGATTCCATCATACTGGTAACTTCAAAACCAAATGGTAAAACCGCATTGAGATAAAAGCCTTGGTCGTTCTTGAGATCTGCTTGTATACCCATGAAAATCATGCACTCTTGTTCCAAAAGAGAACATATTCTTTTACATCTCCCAAGCTTCTGTTATTAATTCCATTCTTTTGTTTATATTCTTTTCCACATAGTCTCAGGCCGATGTGAGAAGGCTTGCTGATCCTTTTAACTTTGGGGAAAGTGTGGTGGACCTGACCATTACCGAAGGAGTAGCAAACAGTGGAAGAGGCATTAGAGTGGCCTCCAATTCTTTGATTCATGTCTTTAACATGAGGTTCTCCGTTTTAAGGCCGCTAATAAAGTTGTCTAGAGCATATCCAGTTTCTCTATACATCTTGGATATCTAGGAAGGGCGCATGTTGCGTAGGTTGAAATCTGAACGAGATGTCGCTTTCTTATTCTTTACATCTCTATTTTCAATAATCAATTTTTTTGATTCGCTGTAAAAAAAAATTCTTTGAAATGCAAAAGAATCTTCTTCATCAAATGTATCTATGCCAAGTATGTCCATCCCAGGATTGTGAGGAGCAATGTTGTTTAGGTGATCGTCGACAGGGAAATTTTTTTCAATGTCAATTTATAGTTCCATATCTTCGAGGGAGAGATCGTAGATATCAATTTCTCCCCTCGGTCCCTCCTGTTCTTGGACTATTATTTTCCATTTTTTCTCGTGGGAGGCTTGTGACAACTTTCAATTTTGTTGGAGGGAGGGTTCTTATCTCCTTTTCCGCCTAAAGAACTGTGTGTGACTTTGTTACTTGGGTAATTCGTTGGAGTACTGCCACGATATTCTGTGGTCTTGGCTATGGCAGTCGGGGATTGGGCACTTTTTTCACCCGGGTCTTTTCAGTTATGCTTGTGAGAATCATTGGTATTGGTTCAAAGTCCATTCAGGATAGTGTAAGTGAAAGAACTGTTAAAGTGGTTCCGGATCAAGAAATTTCGGACTTTCCAAGGCATAGACATGAATTGTCCTTTCCTTTTTGCATGGAAAAAATGCAACCAATATATGTACTCCCCTGCTATTCCAACAAAAAAAAATGTATCAGATATGTGACATGGAAGGAAGCAAGGATTTTATTTAGACTCAAAAATCCTTATAACATTATAGTTCTCCATTTCTTCTACTGTGTCCCTCCTATCTAGGAAGATTGTCACCTCGCCAGAGAACCGGGGGAAATACCTTCCAAATATCAATGCTTTAAAAAATGAAAAAAAATAATTGAAGACCTTATAAAATAGCTAGAAAGTGTCATGTCTCCGTAATTTCTGGCATGAGAATGTTACTGGGTCAAATTCATAGTTCAATTTCATACACATAGATAGTCTAGGAAATGGATAACAATTCAGCATGACGAAAATTAAATAAGGTGACATAAAGAATTTCTTTTGCCTCATGTATTGCAATAATTGGGAAGAGTTTTGAATGGAAATCAGCTTGCGGCAATGGAAGATGGTTTGTTGCTTGACCGTAAAATATAAAATATACAGATTCATCCGAGAGATGGCGGTTGCACTTGTTTGTCTCGTTGTTCTCGTGAAATGGAATTCAATTTGCTCAAAAAGGTTTTTGCATGCACTAATCTATAATATGGCCATGTCTCGGGGAGCGGGTGCTGGGTCTTGTAATAACTTCGGCAAGAGGTCTAGTTCATTGCCATGATTTTTTAAGAACTGCTTACAATTCTCTCCCTTGAAAGTAGGCGTTGGGTTGGGAAGTGTTAACATCTTTCGAAATACTTTAGTTGATAGGGAGATTTGTAAATGGTCACCCATCTGAACAATGCGCTGGTTCAAAATATAGTTCTCGGCGCAACACGTGACCAAGTCGTTAAAGTAAAATAAAAATAAAAATCGGGATACAATGTGCCATTGCAATTTCAGATGTCGAGATAACTTTCATCTGGGTAGAAGTGGACGAATAGTAGTCATAATCTATGGACCACTGAAAACACTGGTCCTCATGCTCAAAAATATTTAGGGTATCTCCACAGGCATGATGTCGAGCTACAACCATAAGGTGATGGAAACCTTCCTTTGCTCCTTATTGTATTTAAAATGGACGTTGCAACATTATAATACAATCTTCGGTAAATCTTGGTTCAATGTGTTTTAATGGCAGTTGTCCTCGGCCTTTTCACCTTATAATGCCAATCTTTGCAAAGCTAATAAAAGCGTCATCAATTTTCATTGGGAAAGTGTGTGAAGATGGTAGGGAAATCGAGAAACTATTTAAAAATGGGGAAAACATTGACAGTTGTGTAATATACCTGTATTTTGACAAAATAAGGTTCAAGTTAGAAGATAATTTGTTGATACTTACTTAAACAAATTTCATATTATTTTATTTTATTGTTGTTCTCTGTGGTCCAAATGCAAACTATGTTAAAATTGGAATGGTGGAGCAACATTTTCATATGCAGGCAGAGCCTCAGATGTGAAAACCTGCAACTTTCTAAAATTATGTGCACAATACTAAAGAGTCACATCATGTGAACACCTTATAGATGACAATGTGCCAGCACAATATTGAATTCTTACTACGATGACGTCTTAAAAAAACAAAAAAAACCATCATTTTTTTTTTCGAATTCAAGATTGACAGAGGAAACTAATTAGATTCCATAATATTCTCCCATAAATGCATTTTAATGGGAGATTACCTTGATCTTTCCACTTATTAATGCCAATATTTTCGAACATCTGTGAACTGTCACCAATAAAATCATAATTAATGTCTATTGGGAAGGGGAAAATATGGCAGACATGAAGAAGAATTAAATATTCTTTGGTACTTTTTTTAACCTGGGATTTCGTGCTGGAATTGTAGATCACCCAAGTTTCGGATGGAAGATGTATACTCAAAACACGGGGAATGAGAGTTCAATAACTCATACTCGAGAACCCACGACCATAAAATTGGATAAGGAAACGAAAGCGCTCGGTCGGACTCGTGATGTCAAGATATAGACGAATATACAATTTGTGAGTTCGATAAAGAGTGAGGCTTGCGAGTTGGAGGAGTCTAGAGTCAAATTCTAGATAACCGGAGTCTTGGATGCAAGATGTTATCTGAACACGGGGCATGGGAGTTTGATAATTCATTGGGGAGGAACCCACAGTCATAAAATTGGCTAAATGTTGAGACGAACTGGGAAATATATCAACATATGCTTTGAAATATCAATAGATACTGGGAAAAATGAGTTGCAAGCTTCGAGTCTCGATCAAATTGTAGATCACCGAAGTTTCGGGTGCAAGATGTATACCGCACACATGGGGCATGAGAGTTGGATGGCACCCACACAGGAACCCACGGCCATAAAATTCGCTAACTATGAAAATGAACGACGGTCAGTCAGACTCGTGATGTAGAGATATAGATGGATATGAAATCTGCCACGCCACCGTTTGGGAACCCACGAGCATAGACATGGATCACCCAAGTTTTGGATAGAAGATATATACTTGGAACATGGGGAATGAGAGTTCGATAACGCGTATTCGGGAACCCATGGCCATAAAATTGGCTAAGGAAATGTAAGCGCTTGGTCGGACTCATGATGTCAAGATATAGATGGATATAAAAATTGTGAGCTCGATAAAGAGTGAGGCTTGGGAGTTCGAGGCGCCCGAGGTTGAATTTTAGATAACTGGAGTTTTATATGCAAGATGTTATTCAAACACGGGGCATGGGAGTTCGATAATGCATTGGGGGGAACCCGCGACCATAAAATTGGATAACTGTTGAGACAAATTGGGAAAAATATCAACAGATGCTTTGAAATATCAACAAATACTTTGAAATATCAACAGATGCTGGGAAAAATGAGTCGCAAGCTTGGAGTCAGGGTTGAATTGTAGATCATTGAAGTTTCGGGTGCAAAATGTATACCATGGACACGAGGCATGAGAGTTCGATGGCACCTACGCAGGAACCGACAACCATAAAATTTGCGAACTATGAAAACGAACGATGGTCAGTCGAATTCATGATGTAGAGATATAGATGGAAATGAAATCTGCCACTTCGCCGTCCTGGGAATCTACTAGCATAGAAATGGGACTAAGTATAGAATAAAGAAAGGATAATAGAGGGGAAGAAAAAAAAGGGAGAACAACTAAGTATAGAACAAGAAAAAGAAAGGGAGGTAAGAACCGACATGAAAGCAAACTATTACGTAGGAACACATGAAAATAAAAGTTGGAGTACAAATTTATTTATTTCAAGATAGTAGCACAAAAAATATAATTGACACGAAGACAAGTACTCAATGTAAAAGAAGATATGGAGTGTCCAAGGAGGGGAAAAAAAAAACAGAGCTGCAAACCAGTTCAACAAATACAGACAGAGTAAACAAAAAACTATTGGATATGAAGCATGGGTAGAAAAACACACCTTTGCATGGATCCTTCTACATTCCTGGTTAAGAGTTCTTTTCGGTGTCTAGTTTTCCTATTTGTTTCTATGAACAAAAGAAAAAAACAAAACGGACATGAACATAAGTTGACATGTAAAGAAAAAATAAAGTACTATGTACATAGACTAAATAAAATAGAATAAGAGGAATAGAGTAATAGATAGCGTTATAAGAATGTACTCTTTTTTTTCTAGTTCATTCATGTTTATGTGTGTGTGTGTGTGTGTGTATATATATATATATATTTTTTTTTTGCAAAAACAAATTTGTGACCAAAAGTAATTACAAACTAGGAAAAACTAAGAAGTTGGATATCTCGATTTTCTGCAACAAGATAGACATATAT
Source organism: Picea mariana (assembly GCA_032191745.1). NCBI lineage: Eukaryota > Viridiplantae > Streptophyta > Pinopsida > Pinales > Pinaceae > Picea > Picea mariana. The sequence goes on along the minus strand of JASDQU010243317.1, from coordinate 91,724 downwards.
GGTTTGAAGCATACAAATATGATTATGCAATATGCCTGATGTATATTTCATAATTCAAGTGAAACACCAACTGTGTGGTGACCAGACCAATATGTGTACAAACCAAGGAAAACTAAGAATCTAGATAATTTGTTTTTCTTTTTTTTTGGAAACAAGCTATACATATATGCTTTGAAACATAAAAATATGACTTTGCAATATGTTTGATGTATATCTCATAATGCAGGTGCAATACCAATTGTATCGTGATCAGACCAATATGTGTCTAAGATAAAGATGTTGTATTGAGGAATGGGCACATTTGACCACACATGGTCAATAAGTGCGTTTTGCACATGGCTTGTGTTGTTCAAAAGAAAGCGGAGACTGTATTTGCACATGTAGTTTTCCAATTCTTTTGTTCTGGCATTATTTTGTAGCA
>JASDQU010243317.1:25593-48314 GCA_032191745.1 Picea mariana | reverse complement strand
TACATACTTCTGGGGTGTAAATACTTCATGGGGTATAGACACGGCTGAAAGCAAAGAACCTCTGCATCAGGAAGATAATCAGGCTCCATAACCAACAGGGTTGCTGCCACACCTCTCCCTCAAAGTCTCTGGTTTCCTTACGTGACCCCTCTACTCCACATGTGAGTTTGGTCGACAAGATTTCGTCAGCCTGCATCCATCAATGAATCATGTCATCAATAATAATCAATCATCATAACATCTAATCACATCTGCATATGTCACATCAACAATATTAAACCCAACAGTCCACTCCCTAACTCTATCTAGAGTCTAAGGGGTTTCATCGATGCCTCTGCATCCTCGAGGTCCAAAGTCTTGCACACTCAGGATAATCTAGTCAATAACACATGTCTATGTAATAAAACCAAATAACATATAATCAAATCTATAATATCTCATAATCATAATCAAACGACCCATCATATAATAATCTGGATCACTTGCAAGCAAGTGTCCTTAAGAATAAGTTTGCTTAGTGCACGCAAGACCGAGATGTTACATGTGAGTCAAGCTATGGAGGGTTTTGTTGTATCTTTGTTGAACATAGGTAAGAATATCATCCCATGTGCATGTATGTTTGGAGTTTTACATGCATAAGATATGCACAAGCATCGTGTTGACAACCTCTATTTGACCATCAGTTTGGGGGTGGAAGATAGTGGATTTGGTGAGCTTGGTGTCCAATAGTGACCAAAGGGTTGACCAAAATGTCCTTAGGAAACTATTTTCCTGATCTAATACAATGGTCTGTGGTATCCCAAAATATACCCACACTTGTTTAAATAAGAGCTTTGCAGTGGCCTCTGTTGTGGTATTCTTCTTGCAGGTTGTGAGAATCACCATCTTAGAAAAATGATGAACAACAACAAAAACATAGTCATTTCCCTGCTTTATTGAAGGAAGGAAAACCATTTAGTCCATCAAGATGGATTCTCAGGGCCTTTTGAGAGTAAGAAGAGGGGTGTACAGGCCTTGCTTCTTAATGTATGGTTTGGAAATGGAATAGTCAGTGCAAGACCTGATGTATTTGTTGACATCCTTTTGAATTTTCAACCAATACAAATGCTTCTGTAGCACTACCACTGTCTTTTCCATGAATTTTTTTTCTACCATACGACTGTAGTTTTATTACCAAATTGTTTTCACACGCTCGCTTGAAGGAACACAGAGATGGACCATATGGCATAACTGTCCATGATATTGAATATGAAAGTCAGTGAAAATCACACATGTGCTCAACATCTAGTAAATGGTAGCAAAGTTAGGATTTCTCTCATAGAGTTGGGGCCACGTAGATACCTCATGTCAATAGAAGTGGAGCACCATGGTTAGGGATGAAACTAGATGTCGACTGAGGAAATCAATGATGGGATTGATGCTTCTTGTATTATATTTTATGTTGAGATGGCTGTCGCAATTATATGGACCACTTTTGATGACAGACATTCAACAATTTTCCTTATGTATACATGAAACAAAAATGCTTGTGATCAATGTGGATGACCATATCCTTCCCAAGAATGTAATGCTTCGTATGCTTTTAAAATGGAATAAATTTATTTTTCATAGGTGGGGAACTTATGGACAACATATGATAGTGTCTCACTATGATAGGCCACTAGATTACCATGTCGAGTGAGAACTGGGCCCATATCATAGTCTGAAGCATCGGTCTCAATATCAAAATTTTGTTGCAGATCGAGTAAGGAGAGAATTAGGGATGAGCACAAGTTATGTTTTAGATTATCAAACACTTGTTGTTGTGACTTTCCCCACATGAAATTTTCTTTTCCACCTCCCTTGGTCACTTTGTTTAGGGCCATAGCAATATGGGAGAATCCAAACACAATCTTGCAATAGAATTTGGCAAGTCCTAAGAAAATCCAAAGCTCGGTTAGTGTGGTTGGGGTTGGCCAGTCACAAATGACCTATATCTTGGTTTTATCCATATGCACATGATTCTCATCAACAATCTATCCTAGGTATTGGACCTTGTCAAGCCGAAGAAACATTTTTTCAATTTAGCATATAGCTTATGTTGTCATAGAGTGTAAAGGGCTTGCTGAATATGTTGTAAGTGTTTCGCCCAAATTTTGTTGAAGATGAGGATATCATACAAATATACCACCACAAAATAATTGGTAAAAGAATGCAAGATATCATCCATCACCCTAATGAAATTTGTTGAGGCATTCGTCAAACCAAAGGGCATGACTAGCCATTCAAAAATACCTTCTTTGGAGATGAAAGCAGTCTTCCATACATGAGTCTATTCTATTTGAACCTAGTGGTATCCATACTTTAGGTAAATCTTATTGAAGTACTTCGCTCCCCTGAGATAGTCAATAAGGTCATTAATATAGGGAATGGGTACCCGTTCCTAATTTTGATTTTTTTTAGGGACCTATAATTAGTCTAGATTCACCAACTCTCGTCTTTCTTCTACACAAGTACAATTGGGCTTCCACAGGGTGAGGAGGTCGGTTATATTTGCCCCTTTTGGAGAAGCTATTGGATCTGGTGCTTGTTTTACTCATTTTATATAAGAGAGTGACGACATACTCAACCATAGGGTAGAGGTTTACTAGGGGTTAAATTGATTGAATTCTTGACCTAACAATGTAGAGGTACCCCAATGGGTGAGGAGAAGATGTCTTTGTATTCTTCCACAACCTTGTCCACCTACTTCCAATGCATGGAGAGGCATTGTATGGAGGCCATGGATGTGACTATGACCTTCTATTCACTTTGAGATCCAATCATGAAGAATAAAATTTTCTTGGTCTCGAAGGTGAGCTTCCTTCATTTCTTAGAGAAGATTAAAGAAATAGAGGTTGGGAGAGCTACCTCTGGTATCTAGTACATTTTCTTCCCAAAGTAATAATAACACTATGATGTCTAAATTCATATACAACATGAAATTTCAACAAGTATGGTTGGCCTAAAAGAACATCACAAAATTCAAGGGAGGTAATATCACACAATACCTCATCCTTGAAGGAATTGATTTTGTAGGTTAGGAGGCACTATTGGTTGATGCATATATCTCTCCCTTCGTAGAGCCACTCAATGGTGTATGCCTATAGGTGTGGTGTTTTTGGCAGGTCCAACTGCTTGACAACCTCTACTGAGATGAGGTTCTTTTGAATTTATCTATCTAAAATGAAGTGTAGTGGAACACCCTTCACCTACATCTATGAGTGAAAAATGAGATCACCTTTCTGTGGTTCTTCGGGTTCACTTGGTTGGACCTTAGTGGTAGCGATGGTGGAAATAGGTTCTACATAAATGATATGCTTCCCCTTTTTTGGTTCTAAATCAGAGTCAAAACTCACATATGATTCTTAGGCTTTCATCTCATTGAAAAAAGACTTTTTCAAGTGACATTTATCGATGTTATCCCATGGTTTTTTATGGAATTCACACCACTTTCTAGTGTCTTTCTTCATCCTCCCATTACCCTTATTTTTTTGTGGTTTTGACTGATTGTCCTAAGGTGGTACATCCTTTATCCTTCCTTTTTTCTATGGGTCGAAGATACCTTTTCCCTACTTATTTTGTGAGAAATTCATATATCCATACTCCCGCTTATTATGTTTAAATTTCTACTTGATTTTGACAACATATTGATAAACTGAGCCCAATGATGAGATGTTGAAAAACTCCATTTCTGTCTGGATATTTTGATGTAGACTTGTATGGTTCTTGAGTGTTAAATTTGGAAACATCGACAATCATTCTCCAATGAGAGGCCATATGGGCCACCTTGAGGCTAGCCACAGAGATTTGGAGAATCAACCAGTCTTGTGAGGTATTGACAAAAGCCAGGGGGAATGGACAACCTCTGTGATTCAAACCAAAAGTGAGGATGAACGAGATGATATGTGAGTCTAATGAAAAATTCAGGGGGAATGTACAACCTCTGTGAGCATAGACAATCTAGTGCAAAAGTCAGGGGAAACGTACAACCTCTGTGAGAATAGACAGACTAGTGCAAAATTCAGGGGGAACATACAACCTTTGTGATCCTAGTCAAACCTTGTGAGCCATGAAAAAAAGTCAAGGTATCTAACAAAAGTTAGGTTGAATGTCAAATTCCTATGAGCTAGAAACAAACGATATTCCTAATATTACAAATGATGTAATTGTATTGATCTAGTGTGTTGGCACGTGTAAACACTATCCACCATGAAGAGAATTTTGAATTGCCTTGTTAAGAGTTGTAACTAAAGTCTTGAGTCTAGTTCTATGTTAGAACTAAAGTGTAATGTTGAGTTGTAACTAAAGTCTTGATTCTAGTTCTATGTTAGAACTAAAGTGTAATGTTAAGTTGCAACTAAAGTCTTGAGTCTAGTTCTATTTTAGTAATGTTGAGTTGCAACTAAATTCTTGAGTCTAGAACTAAAGTGTAATGTTGAGTTGCAACTAAAGTTTTGAGTCTAGTTCTATCTTAGAAATAAAGTGTAATGTTGAGTTGCAACTAAAGTTTTGAGTCTAGTTCTNTTTGAACTAAAGCATGTCAGTCTCAAGTCTAGTTCTAAGTTTGAACTAAAGTGTAATGTTGAGTTGTAACCAATATCAAGTTTAGTTCTAAGTTCGAACTAAAGTATGAAGCTGAGTTATGACTAATGCATGCAATCAGGTTACTATTTCGAGCTTGTCCTCTTCCCCTCTTCATCCTATATAAGAAGAGGTCAAACCCTCTCCTCAACACAGTTTTGCAATACAATTTCGCAACACATTTTTGCAACACAATTTTGAAACAGAGTTTTCATATGTAGGTTTAGGGTGAAGTAATAGAGAAGCACATCAATGATAAAGAGGCAACATATCATAGGTGTATTTCAGCAAGTTTTTGTAAGTCTTTTTTAGGTCAGAGTCATCTTGGCAAGCTCTTTGAAAGAAGTACATTCATGGTGGATATTTGCAATAGATCTTACATTATTAATGCAATAAAGGAATATTGTTTGCTGGGGTTTTTCTCCCTGTACAGGGTTTCCCCAGGGTATATGTGTTGTTGATATGAATGTTTACTTATCTACATAATTAGTTCTATTTGATTATGATTTGAAATTGTTGAAGTGTATTAAGATGGAATCAAAGTATTGAAGAAAATAAAAGAATTAATCCGCATAAGAAATCAAGCTCATAATTTAACATGGTATTAGATCATAGGCTGTGTTAAACGTGTTGAAGTGCAACAATAGGTACACACAGATCCAAGAAAGCTTGATTAAGTTTCTAGTGTAAGGACCATGACATCCTCCATTTCAGTCAGTGACAAAGATAGGCTTGAACGAGCTACCAACTTCAATGTGTGGAAGCTCTGTATAACAAATATCTTGCAGGAGCATGATCTTGAGCAGTATGTGACCATAGTGGTAGAGGAACCAATGGATAATGAAGGAAGAATGACTTTCAGAAAGAGTCAAGCAAGGCCAAGCGAATCATATTTGACTCAATCAAAGAAAGTATAATGCCTGCAATGACTTCATTGATGACTTCCAAGGATTGTATGGATACCTTGGTGAATCTGTATGAGAAACATGCTCCAAGTCAGAAGAGGACACTTAAGCACAATCTTAATTATTTGAAGATGGAGAAAGGTGAATCAATGGAATATTTCTGTTCCAGGATAGCTCAGATCAGAGATTAGCTTTTGGTCACAGGGGTGACAATGGATGATGATGATTTAGTGCAGACCTTTTTTTATGATCTTCCTTCTTCATGGGAGACCTTCTTATCTAGTGTAAGTGGGAGAGAGATTCAACCCACATTTGAGAGGTTGTGGCATGATTTTCTCCAGGAGGAGAGTCACACAACTAATAGGAGCGAACCAACGAAAGAAGAACACTTCGATTTATCATCAAGATTCAAGGGAAGGAAGAAAGACACTTTCCATAAAGGTTCTCAATGGAAGCCAAACATCAAAGGTACATTCAAAGGAAAGAACATTGATACATCTAAGATTAAATGCTTTAGTTGTAATAAGTTGGGTCATTTTGCTAAAGATTGTTGGTTTAGAAAGAAATGTCCTAGGAAAGGGAAACATCATGTCTCAACTGCTGAGGATGATGAATCCAAAAGAAATCAGAAAAGTCCTTCTAATGAGAAAGAAAATAGGAAAGAATATTATTTTGTTTATGCTTTATCCAGTTCAGTTTCCACGGGCCTGAAAACTTGGTTAGTAGAAAGTGGTGCATCAAAGAACATGACATGGTACAAGGAGATCCTCTCAGATTTCGAGACAAAATCTTTTTTAGAGTAGGTTGAGCTTGGGGATGAAAAATGTTACAAGATAGAGGGAGTATGCTCTATCTCCTTGAGATTGGAATATGGGGCTAGACTTTAGGTTGATGAAGTATTATATGTTCCAGGGCTCAAGAAGAATCTACTATCAGTTGGAACCCTTGAGGACAAGGGATATTGGGTGATATTCAAGGACAGGAAGGCACTACTATGGGCTAAAGGTAGCCACTTAAGTACATCAGAACCCATTGGAACTCGTAGTGGAGGACTGTATGTCGTGTTAGGACAGTCAGTTCAGGCATTGGCTCATGATGTGACTAGCTCTAGTGAGTTGTGGCATAGAAGATTTGGACATCTTCATTACAAAGGTCTTCCATATCTACAAAACATGGTATGTGGAATGACCTCTATTTCTCTTAGTAAAAATGAAATTTGTAAGGGATGCATGCTAGGTAAAAATATAAAGAAATCATTTCGTAGTAGTGACAACAAAGCTTGGGGCATATTAGATCTGGTTCATTCTGATGTATGTGGTCCCATGTAATCTCCTTCACTATGATGTCCCGTTCCCAAGAGTAGGTCAGCAGGGAGTGACTTAGTAGTCTATATGTTCCCGTAGATTATAGTCAGGCACAAACAGGGAACAAGATGGAGAAATAAGGAGGAATTGATGGCTAAACAATGAATTAAGCCAAAATACTTAGGAAAAGTCACTTAAGCCTAAGTCAACGAAGAATTAGAATGAAAAGGTGTAAAGGGGGGCTTAATTAATTAATTAATCACTTTAGGAGGAAAGGTGCCTAGCTTAAGTGAGGTCAATGGTGAATTAGATGGGGAAAGGTATAAAGGGAGGAATTTGACCTAATTCCTCATTACTCATTGTTATGATTTGATGTTGAGAGTTCCCAGAGGAGGAGGAGAGTCGACCTTACTGTTTTGTGGATTTCTAGAGGAAACCACCACCATTGATCAATTTCAGTGTTGAGAGACACAACCTAGCCCATCAGAGATACCATCCAGGTATTTCATCGTACTTTTCAGGAGTATCCATTGCAGAGTGCGCAACTTAGCCAGTGAGGGTGCAAGTCAGTTTGAGGGTTTGGAGAGCTGCACGAGATCCTTATCCAGATTGCAGTTTCCTTCCAACCCATTTGAGATCCAGCTAGGGTTCTTCTATTGAGCCATCTATCATTAGATTCTGATGGTGGAATATTGTAGATTGACTCATTCAGCCATTTAGGGCGCAACTCTTCCGAACAGACATTTGGTGTTGCATGCAGAGTTTCAGAGAAGATCCAGACAAATCCTTCCGACCCATTTCCTTATTTGGTGAGATGATCGTTTTGAGCCATATAGCAGTAGATTCCATTGGTGGAATGCTTTGGGGCACATCCAGTTTCCCAGGAGGTGCGCAAACCCCCCAGGGGTCCAGATCCAATGCCTCAGGGGTTAGATCTGAGATCCAACAGACATCCATTTCAGTCTAGAGACTAGGGCGCTTCTATTGGAGTAGTTTCGATGCATTCTGATGGTCGATTCTTCCGGATGAGTTTTCCAGCTGGTAGCGGTTACCGTACTTCTTCGGAATCACATGTTTTTGCTGATCTATCTGTGCATGCATCATATCTGCTATCATCTTCTGATCACGGGTATTTTGATGTTATTTGTTTGTATTCTAGTGACGATCCATGAGATCTAGCTGACAATTATTTCTATATTTCTAGTATGCTATTGTATTTCCCTGCTTGAGCCGCATAATACATATATTGGGCAGTTGATGTTCTTTACTTACGAATGCATCCTTTATATACTATTTAAACCATAAATATGCAACATGCACATGCAATAACCAACATGCACTCACAATAACCAAAATTATCTCAAACACACAACTGAAATGCATCCAGAAACCCCTAGTGTATCATATCTCCGAGACAGAGCATTAGAACAGTAGAAAGTATCTTGATTAGTGGGATCGGGGATATTTCAGTGGTATCAGAGCTTTAGTCCTGTTAGCCTGTGACTAAAGACAATGAATACAGCAGAAGAACCAGATGGTCATGAACACGTAGGTGATGAATATGTCACTTACAATAGGCACATGGAAAGAAGGGATAGGCCTAAATTTCCTCCCTTCCCTCCTAGTTCAGAGGAAGAGGAAGAGGCACACAGAGATGTAGAGAGAAGAGCAGAGCACAAAGTAGAGAGGAGGATATGTGACAGATATGTGCGACCAAAGGACAGTGGTAAGCCCCCCGTGGATCCAGACGTAGCCTTCATGTAGGTTATCAGTGATATGCTAGCGAGTCAGCAGACCATGTCTTAGTCTTTGGCTTAGGTAGCGGATAGAATGGCTATGGTAGACATTCCAGGCACACAAGCCACACATGCATCACATGGGAACTCAGGGGCAGGTAGTAGACCCCTGTCACCCACTCACACATATACCTCTGTGAGTAGGATTCCACATCCATTGTTTCCCAATTTCCAGAGGGCATCCTCGGTAGCAGCATAGATACCTATAGCACAAAGACCGCCCACTCAGGCAGAGGACATTGTAGAGTATCGAAGAGAGTATGCAACCTTGGGCCATGAATTTCATCAGGATATGACCTTAATTGAGTATTGTGGACTCAGACTCAGGAACCGTCCTAGAGAACGACAGAGGGGAGGGCAACAACAGTAGGGGCATAACATTGACTTCATCTGAAAAGTTGGTAAACTCACCATACCTTCTTTTGACGGATCATCCAAATGCACTGCCAGAGCTTGGGTACAGAAACTAGACACCTACTACAAGCTCAACCAGATGATCGAGTCAGAGGCCATCAGTTTCGCCACCCTACACTTGGAGGGTGAGGAACATGAGTGGTGGTATCACGGATTGGTGACATTGGGTCACAATCGTATCACCTCCTACAAAGAGTTCACTGAGAGACTCATGGATAGATTTGATAGGAGGGATCCAGAGATCCATTTTAGAGATCTAGCCCAGTTGAGTCAAACTGGCACAACAAAGGCATTCATCTCAGAGTTTCATAGGGTAGCAGTGGTAGTGACAGACATATCTGATCCTCGGCTGGTCATTCTATTCACAGAAGGGCTCATAGAACCCTTGAGAGGATGGGTGAAGGCCTACTAGCCTCATACCTTGCAGGATACCATCTGACGCACTAGAGATTTGGCGGATTCAGTTCCAAAAAATAAACCCTTCACCAAACCCTTTGTACCACAGAGAGACAAGGATCAGAAGAATATTCTAAGGGAATGGAAGGGAAAGCCCAAGTTGGATGATGATACGTGACGGGATTTGATGAGGAATAATCTTTTCTTCTCCTGTAGAGACCCTTGGGTCCCCGTGCATAGATGCATGGGGAAGGGACAGATCCACTATATTGAAGTGGAATCAGGCAGTGAGGAGGAGGATGAGGATATTCAGGCACCGACAGACAATGATTCAGAGACTGAGACCACTCATGAGCCAGAGCAACAACCAAAGAAACCTCAAATACCGGTAAGGGCACAGCCCCAGGAGGAGGAAAAAACTCATAGAGAGGTGAAAGGGGGAACCATAGCCACCCTTTTAGGAGTATCCAGGTACAACACTCTTAGGCTCAAGGGCCTTGTACAAGGGCAACACATGAAAACTTTAGTTGATGGTGGGGCCACCCACAACTTCATAGATGCATCCTTAGTAGCTAGGAGGGGGTTACACACAAAGGAGTTTGAGGGATTCCATGTGGCAGTGGCTGATGGATACACGATGAAATGCTTGGACATGATCCTTGACCTAGAGGTCAAACTAGGCAACTACACCCTGACTGACACATTCTATGTTGTTGACCTATCGGATACTGATGCTGTGTTGGGAGTACAATGGTTATATTCATTGGGGGAGATTGGTTTCAACTATCAGACGTTGACCATGAGCTTCAAAGACGTTAGTGGATTGAGAGTTGTGCTGAGAGGCATGTCTACAGGAGCACCTCAAGTAGTATCAGCAAAGAGGATGGAGAGGATCTTTCATCATGGTGATGTGGCTTACACAACAAAGTGTTGGATCACCACACAAAAGGACTCAGAAGGTAGAGAGCAGTAGCATCCATAGATTAGAGAGCTTCTAGGATGTTATGAGCAAGTATTTGGACCGATAACACCAGGGAGACCACTAGACTGGGGTTTTGAGCACATGATTGAGTTAGAGGCAGGGGATACACCGGTGATTACAGCACCATATAGGCACCCCAAGAAATTTAAGGATGAAATTGAGAAAGCAATCAAAGAATTGCTCGCTATGGGGCACATCAGGCCCAACAAGAGTCCATTTGCATCTTTAGTCATCCTGGTATTGAATAAGGATAGCACATTACAGATTTGCATCGATTATAGAGCGCTCGACAAGAAAATGATCAAGAATCGTTACCCCATCCCACGTATAGATGAGATGATGGATGAGTTACATGGGGCAGTCTTCTTCACTAAGATTGATCTACGCTTAGGATAACATCAGATCAAAATTAGGGAGCAAGACATTGAGAAGACAACGTTCTGATGCCATTTCAGACACTTTGAGTTCTTGGTCATGCCGTTTGGACTGACCAATGCACCAACCACTTTCCAGTCTTTCATGAATCATATCTTTAGAGGACAGTTGAGGAAGTACCTTTTGGTATTCTTCGACAATATATTGATCTATAGTAAGACATGGGATGAGCATTTAGCACATTTGGGGGAGGTCTTGGATATTATGCAGGCACATTCTTTATATGCCAAGGAATCCAAATGTGAATTTGGCATGAGAGAACTAATATACTTGGGGCATATCATCATTGGGAAGGGAGTATAGGTTCACCAAGAAAAGATTAGGGCCATTGTGGATTGGCCAATACCCAAGAATCTCACAGAGCTGAGAGGATTCTTTGGGTTATGCAGTTACTACAGGCGGTTCATCAAGGGTTTTTCACAATTGGGAGCACCACTCATAGATTTGACCAAGAAGGGTGCTTTTCATTGGACAGAGGAGTCAAAAAAAACATTCAATAAAATGAAGGAGGTTATGAGCACATGCCCTATTCTAGCCCTTCCAGACTTCTCGCAGCCATTTGTCTTAGAGTGCGATGCATCAGGGGTGGGGATTGGAGCAGTCTTGATGCAGGGGGGCCACCCCATTGTGTTTGAGAGCAGAAAGCTCGACGAGTTGGAGAGAATCTATCCTATTTATGACAAGGAGATGCTAGCGATCATGCATGCCTTAACCAAATTTAGACAGTATCTGGTTGGCGGCAAGTTTGTAGTGAAGACTGATCATAATAGTCTCAAGTATTTACTTGATCAGAAACACCTCAATGAGAGGCAACAAAAGTGGGTCTCAAAGATCCAAGCCTTGGACTTTGACATTGAGTATATCAAGGGAAAAAGGAATATTGTGGTAGATGCCTTGTCCAGGTGGCCTGCAGGATGTTCGATGATGGACATTTGTATGGATTGGAAATCTCATTTGTTGGTGAAATACTCCAAAAATTTTTTTTCTTGTGAGGTGATGGACAGACACGTGATTGATGATAGATACTAGGTTCTTGATGATGTCATTTTCTACAAGGACCGGATCTACTTGGTTCCAGAATCCACCCTGAAGGGAAAAATTATGAAGGTACGTCATGATTCGCCTATAGCAGGGCATCAGGGGTACTTCAAAACATATAGGCAGATCATGGAGAGATTCTCATGGAAGGGTCTCAAGGATGATGTGCTGAAACACATGCGAGAGTGAACAACTTGTTAGTAGAACACATCTGAGTAGACACACCCCGCAGGGCTACTACAACCTTTACCCATTCCAGAGCAGAAATGGGAGAGCCTTTCCATGGATTTCATTACAGGCCTCCCTAGAGTGCAGGGCAAGGACTGTATATTTGTGGTGGTCGATAGACTGACCAAATTTGCACATTTCTTCGCCATACCCATATACTACAAGTCCATATAGGTAGTAGAGTTGTTTTTCAGGGAGGTATTCTGGTTGCATGGGTTACCCAGGCAGATGGTCAGTGATAGGGATGGGCGCTTCATAAACGCATTTTGGCAGGATCTTTTCAAATTGACAAGCATAGAGATAGCCACGAGTACCAGCTACCACCCACAGACAGATGGGCAGACAGAGATTGTCAAAAAATGGGTGGAAGGGTATCTGAGGAACTATGTGGGGGGCCAACAACGCACTTGGGTGAGATGGTTACATATGGGTGAGTATTGCTACAACACAAATTACCATATGTCTACCAGGATGTCACCGTTCAGAGCATTGTATGGATACGATGCACCCTCCTTTATAGACACTGTGTTTGGGGATAGCAGGGTCCCGGGGGCCAAGGATTGGGTGGAGGAGAGTAAGAGGATTCTTTAATCATTAAGGGAGAACTTGCAGCCATCTCAGAATCAATAAAGATATATGCAGACCGACACAGAGTTGAGCGTAGTTTTGAGGTAGGGGATTTGTTTTTTCTGCGATTACAGCCATACCGACAGTACTCCTTAAAGAGGAGAGGAGCAGAGAAGCTGAAGCCAAAGTTCTACGGGCCATACAGAGTCATCAGGAGGGCAGGCAAGGTGGCATACGAGCTAGAGCTACCGTAAGGTAGCAAGATTCATAACGTCTTTCACATCTCTTGCCTTAAAACAGCTATGGGACAACAGGTTATCATTTCAGAGGAGTTTCCACCCTTGGATGAGGAGGGTCAGTTGGAACTAGTGCCAGAGGAGGTACTAGAGTAGAGAGATCACAGATTGAGGAGCAAGGTCATTAGAGAGTGCTTGGTTAGATGGAGAGGTCTTCCAGTGGAGGATGCCACATGGGAGGGAGAGCATATCTTACAACACCCAGGATTGATGTTGCTTGAGGACAAGCAACCTCGGGAAGGGAGGACTATGATGTCCCGTTCCCAAGAGTAGGCTACCAGGGAGTGACTTAGTAGTCTATATGTTCCCGTAGACTATATTTAGGCACAAACAAGGAACAAGATGGAGAGATAAGGAAGAATTTATGGCTAAACGATGAATTAAGCCAAAATACTTAGGAAAAGTCACTTAAGCCTAAGTCAACAAAGAATTAGAATGAAAAGGTGTAAAGGGGGGATTAATTAATTAATTAATCACTTTAGGAGGAAAGGCGCCTACCTTAAGTGAGGTGAATGGTGAATTAGATGGGGAAAGGTATAAAGGGAGGAATTTGACCTAATTCCTCATTATGCATTGTTATGATTTGATGTTGAGAGTTCCTAGAGGAGAAGGAGAGCTGAACTTACTATTTTGTGGATTTCTGGAGGAAACCAGCACCATTGATTGGTTTCGGTGTTGAGAGACACACCCTAGCCCATCGAAGATACCATATAGGTATTTCATCATACTTTTTAGGAGTATCCATTGCAAAGTTCACAACTCAACCAGTGAGGGCGCAAGTCAGTTTGAGATTTTGGAGAGCTGCACGAGATCCATATCCAGATTGCAGTTTCCTTAAAACCCATTTGAGATCTAGCCAGGGCGCTTCTATTGAGCCATTTATCATCAGATTCTGACGGTGGAATATTGCATATCGACTCATTCAACCATTTAGGGCACAACTCTTTCAGACATACATTTGGTGTTGCATGCAGAGTTTCAGATCATATCCAGACAAATCCTTCCGACCCATTTCCTTATTTGTTGAGATGATCGTTTTGAGCCATATAGCGACAGATTTAGTTGGTGGAATCCTTTGGGGCGCATCCAGTGTCCCACAAGGTGCGCAAACCCCCCAGGGGTCCAGATCCAGTGCCTTAGGGGTCAGATCCGAGATTCGACAGACATCCATTTCAGTCTAGAGACTAGGGCACTTCTATTGGAGCAGTTTTCGGTGCATTCTGATGATCGATTCTTCTGGACACATTTTCCAACTGGAAGTGGTTACCGTACTTCTTCAGAATCGCATATTTTTGCTGATCTATCTGTGCATGCATCAGATCTGATATCATCTTCTGATCACATGTGTTTTGATGTTATTTATTTGTATTGCAATGATGATCCATGAGATCTAGTTGTCGATTATTTCTATATTTCCACTATGCTATTATATTTCACTGCTTGAGTCGCATAATACATATATTGGGTAGTTGATGTTCTTTACTTCTGCATGCATCCTTTATATACTATTTTAACCATAAATATGCAACATTCACATGCAATAACCAACATGCACTCGCAATAACCAAAATTATCTCAAATACACAACTGAAATGCATCCAGAAACCCCTAGTGTATTAGATCTGCGAGACAGAGCATTAGAACAGTAGCAAATATCTTGATCAGTGGGATCAGGGATATTTCACTCACTTAGTGGTTGTTTGTATTAAGTCATTTTTATTTATGATTACTTAAGAAAATGTTGGATATATTTTCTTAAAGCTAAAAGTGATACATTTGATAAATTCAAAGAATATAAAGCCTTTATTGAAAAGCAGATAAGGAAACACATTAGAATCCTTAGAACAAATAATGGAGGAGATTTTGAATCTCTTCAGTTTGAGGATTTCTTCAAGTTAGTAGGAATCAAGAGATAGTTGAACCTGCCATATATACCTTAGCAAAATGGTGTTGCTGAGAGGAAAAACAAGACTATTTATGAGGCAATGGAAGCAATGATGTTTGACCAGGATCTGCCAAATTCTTTATCAGAAGAAGCTACCTCCAATGTCGTGTATATTCAGAACATGTGTCCACATGCTATTTTGAAGACAAGACTCCTGAAGAAGTCTTCTCAGGGATCAAACCTGAAGTAGGGCATCTAAGGACATTTGGATGTCCTATGTATATTCATGTCCCTAAGGAAAATAGGACAAAGATGGAACCCTCAGGCAAGAAAGGGGTTTTTGTGGAGTACAGTGAGAACTCCAAAGCTTATAGGATTTATGTACTAGGTCAGAGGCAAATAGAGGTAATCATAGATGTGACTTTCCATGAGGAATCCACATTTAAGAAATCCATAGAGCTTAAGTAGGATTCATAAGCAGTTCAACCAGCTTCACTCTCTTCTGAAAATGAAGAGTCATATGATCAAAGTGAGGAACCTCATGAAGGGCCAAGTAATGAGCCCCTAGAACCCACTGAAGTGTTAGAAATAACTATTGAAGAACCTCTGGCCAAAAGGAAGCTAGGGTGGCTTAAAAAAAATAGTGCGGGAAGCAGAAAGGATAGCTTTTCCCAAAGGAACTTTCAGGGAAAGGAAGAGGCCTCATAGGTTTGGAGGCTATGTTGCACTGATGAGTAGCATTAGTGATGCCAAAACTTCTTCATTTGAAGAAGTAGGTAAATTACAAGTATGGAAGGATGCCATGCTTGAGGAATATAGGTCTATTATAAAGAACAATGTTTAGGACATTGTGCCAAGGCCAAAAGACAAATCAATGGTTTCTTCCAAATGGATCTATAAGATCAAACATGCAGCTGATGGAAGTGTGGAAAATTTCAAAGCAAGATTTGTAGCCAAAGGCTTCACTCAAAAAGAAGGAATCGACTACAAAGAGACTTTTGTTCTTGTAGCTAGGTATACCTCCATTCGAGCTATTATTTCTTTAACTTCCGTACTTGGTTGGAGACTACATCAGATGGATGTAAAAACAACATTCTTGAATGGAAATATTGAACATGAGGTATTTGTGGAACAACCAGATGGTTTTATATTGTATAAAAAAGGCACTCATGTATGCAAGCTAAGGAAGGCCTTGTTTGGTCTTAAGCAGGCTCCCAGATTTTGGTATGACAGGATTGATGGCTTTCTTAAAAGCCTAGGCTTTTAGAAAAGTGATGTTGATGCAAATCTATACTTCAAGGTAAGAGGTAACCAACCTGTTATACTAATCCTATATGTTGATGATCTCTTTCTAACATGAAATGAAGGGATAATAGACTGGTGTAAGAGGGAGCTAACCTTAGAATTCGAGATGAAAGACTTAAGCTTGATTCATAACTTCCTAGGATTGGAAGTGTGGAAAAGACATGGCGAGATATTTCTGGCACAAGCAAAATACATAGTGGATGTACTAAGAGGTTTGGTATGATGGATTTCAAATCCATGTCTACTTCGATGGTTACCAACCTGAAGAAGCTGCATGATTTTGATACAGGTTCAGATTTGGTGGATCCCACCATGTATGGGCAGCTGATTGGATCATTGATGTACATGATCCATACTAGGCCAGATATATGCTATGTAGTGATTGCAATGAGTCAGTTCATGACTGAACCAAGATAAAGACACTGGGTGGAAGCAAAGCACATCTTGAGATATCTCAGAGGGACCATTACTTATGATCTGAGATATACATCTAGTGGTGGTTTATTTCTGCATGGGTATGCAGATGCTTACTGGGTAGGAAGCCCAGTGGATCATAAGAGTACTTCCAGATACTGCTTCAGTTTAGTATCCACTATGATCTCTTGGTCAAGTCGAAAGCAGGGATCCATTGCACAGAGTACAACAGAGGATGAGTACATTGCAGCAAGTGATGCTAGCAAGGAAGCAGTATGGCTTAGAAAATTGGTTTCTGGGTTGTTTGGTGACAAGCTCGAGATGACGATCGTTCACTATGATAATCAAAGTTGCATAAAATTGACAGAGAACCTGATATTTCATCACATGTCAAAACATATTGACATGAGGTACCACTACATCCAAGACTTGGTCCAGAGAAAAGCTGTAAAAGTTACATTACATAGCCATGAGTGAGCAGGTAGCTGATATCCTGACCAAGCCTTTGACCTTGAGACAGTTTGTGCAGCTGAGAAGAAAGCTTGGTGTGGTTGAGAATGACTCTCTCGCTGAGAGGGAGTGTTAAATTTGGAAGCATTGACAGTCATTCTCCAATGAGAGGCCATATGGGCCACCCTGAGGCTAGCTAGGGATATTTGGAGAATCAACCAGTCTTGTGAGGTATTGGCAAAATCCAGGGGGAACGAACAACCTATGTAAGTCAAACCAAAAGTCAGGACGAACGAGATGCTATGTGAGTCTAATGAAAAAGACTGGGGGAACGTACAACCTCTGTGAGCATAAACAGTCTAGTGCAAAAGTCAGGGGGAATGTACAACCTTTGTGAGCATAGACAGACTAGTGCAAAAGTCAGGGGGAACATACAACCTCTATGAGCCTAGTCAAACCTTGTGAGCCATGAGCAAAAGTCAAAGTATCTAACAAACATTAGGTTGAATGTAAAATTCCTATAAGCTAGAAACAAACGATATTCCTAATATTGCAAATGATGTAATTGTATTGATCTAGTGCATCAACATGTGTAAACATTATCCACCATGAAGAGAATTTCGAATTTCCTTGTCAAGAGTTGTAACTAAAGTCTTGAGTCTAGTTCTATGTTAGAACTAAAGTGTAATGTTGAGTTGTAACTAAAGTCTTGATTCTAGTTCTATGTTAGAACTAAAGTGTAATGTTGAGTTGCGACTAAAGTCTTGAGTCTAGTTCTATTTTAGTAATGTTGAGTTGCAACTAAACTCTTGAGTCTAGAACTAAAGTGTAATGTTGAGTTGCAACTAAAGTCTTGAGTCTAGTTCTATCTTAGAAATAAAGTGTAATGTTGAGTTGCAACTAAAGTCTTAAGTCTAGTTCTAAGTTTGAACTAAAGCATGTCAGTCTCAAGTCTAGTTCTAAGTTCGAACTAAAGTGTAATGCTGAGTTGTAACCAATCTCAAGTTTAGTTCTAAGTTCGAACTAAAGTATGAAGTTAAGTTATGACTAATGCCTGCAATTAGGTTACTATTTTGAGCTTCTCCTCTTCCCCTCTTCATCCTATATAAGAAGAGGTCGAAACCTCTCCTCAACACAGTTTTGCAATACAATTCCGCAACACAGTTTTGCAACACAATTTTGAAACAAAGTTTTCATATGCAGGTTGAGGGTGAAGTAATAGAGGAGCACATCAGTGATAAAGATGCAACATATCAAGGGTGTATTCCAACAAGGTCTTGTAAGTCTTTTTCAGGTCAGAGCCATCTTGGCAAGCTCTTTGAGAGAAGTACATTCATGGTGGATATTTGTAAGAGATCTTAGATTATTAATGCAATAAAGGAATATTGTTTGCTAGGGTTTTTCTCCCTATACAAGGTTTCCCCATGGTATATGTGTTGTTGATATGCATGTTTACTTATCTACATAATTAGTGCTATTCGATTATGATTTGAAATTGTTGAAGTATATTAAGATGGAATCAAAGTATTGAAGAGAATAAAAGAATTAATCCTAAGAAATCAAGCTCATAATTTAACATTGAGAACTATATGTCATTCAGAGTCTTTGATTCTCAGCTTGGTGTGCAAAGTATGGAAGATATTTGTTAACTATGGCATTGTCTAGTCCCTTTCCTCTCATAGTGTGGTCCAACTTGTATACTAGTCATCATAGCTTCCAACAAGGTAGTATTGTTCCTCAATAGAATCCTTGAAAGAACCCCAAGTAGATAAAACCGTAAACATTGTAGATTCCTTAGTTGTGTTTTTATCACAATAAGTCTCCCAGCAATCCTTGACATGGGGTACAACCTTAAGGAGAAAAAATGTAATCTTTTCTATATTGGAAAAATTATGGACAGAAAAATACCCTTCTAGCATATTCAACCATTTATCTGGAGCATTCACATCTATGTGACCTTCAAATACAGGAATATAAAAACTTGTACCTTAAAGGGGGTGGTGCCTCCAATGTGGCCACTTGACGAAGATTCGTTGATTGTTGGAAGTTGTTGAAGGATCTCAGAAAAATTATCCATCATCTCATTCCTTTGTCTCACGAGGGCTTCCTCGAGCAACAGTTTAATAGGATCTCCTCCTCCTACCTTTTCTCTCTTTTCTTTGTCCATGGGAGGCTTTTGGGGTTGGCACAGACGGTCCTACAAAGGATCAACTATTTCTAGTCCCAACTCCTTGTACCCTGACCTCATTGGAGACATGCACAGAGAAAAAAATAAAGAGCAGACCATGTCGATACCACTGATTTCCATTTATGAATGGAACAAAATGAAATAAAAATATATCATGAAAACACAAATATACAATGAAACTTCATTTTTATTGATAAATGGAATATGTCTAAACTATTAAAATTTAGAATGAAACAAAGTTGCTCAAATGGTGGTAGCTTCTCCCTGAGAAGAGATGTGGGAGTTGAGTGCATTTGCAAGAAGTTGTTTGCAATGAGGCTCCAAAGGAATTTTAAACATAAATACTAAAATAAAAAACCATAAACATTCAGAAACCTAACGTGGAGAGATGAAATACCAAAAGGTTTGTAGGCCCCGATGGGGGTAGTTGATACGTCAACTTCCTGAGGGTGTAACTTTTTCATACAATCTTTATTTGGGGCACTTGATACCTTGTTGGAAAGGTATAGACAAGACATACAAATTTCGACACCACGTTGATACCACTGATTTTCATTTGTGAATGGAACGAAATGAAATAAAAAAATATAATGAAAACATAGAGATACAATGAAACTTCACTTCTATTGATAAGTGGAATATGTCTAAATTGTTAAAATGTAGAATGAAACAAACTTGATCAAATGGTGGTAGCTTATCTTTGAGAAGAGATGTGTCAGTTGCGTGCATTTGCAAGAATTTGTTTGCAATGAGGTTCCAAAGGCATTTTTAACATAAATACTAAAATACAAAACCATAAACATCCAAAAACTTAACGTGTAGTTTATACGTCAACTTCCCGAGGGTGTAACTTTTGCATACAATCTTTATTTGGGGCACTTGATACCTTGTTGGAAAGGTATAGACAAAATGTACAAATTTCGACTCGCCGAAGTCATATCCTATGGATTTCACCTAGGTCATGCAACGTAAAAAAAAACATCATTTAGGGGCTCAAAATGACCTCGGGAGTTTGACACCCTTCTTTGAGCTAGTTCACCAACTAGGGCTTCGATGATGATAATGAGTATATTGAGGTGGCAAGATCTTCTAGCTCACTAGGAACCAATTCCAATCCACTTATGCTCGAGGATGACATGGAGAGGGACATCAAAGGAAAGGCCAAGATGTATGAGACTAGTCATGCAATCTTGAGCCACCTCTCAGTTAGTCATGTGACGTTGGCTTCTTTCTAGTTTTAGCTAGTTAGCTAAGTTTTTAATGCAGTTTCCATGTATATTCTATATAAACATACTAATGTTGTTATATACTTTTATGGACATAGTGAAGACATATGACAATTTAAATATATACTTTTATGGACATACTGAAGACATGGAAATTTAACTCCGATTCATGTCTTATGCAAGAATTATATTCGTCTTACTTTGTGTATCATTTTTTACACTATTAATATATAAGTACCTTACCTTAAAAAGAACATTGTATGTGGAAGATTCAACTAACACTTTAAAAAAGAATATTCCAAATGGTTGTAGTAGAAAATATTCACAATTGACTACTACTCTAAGGGATGCTTAACACTCTTAAACATTCACAATTGAATACTACTTGAAGGGATGGTTAACTCTTTTACATATATAGTTGTGCCTCATTTTTACTAGATAGATTGGTTAGATAATACAAAAATGGTTCTACTAAAAGAATTATCCAATTTTTTGTGAAAATATTCACAATTTGTTATTATTAAAGGGATACCAACACTTTTACAAATATTTAATCACTTCATTACTATTAAAAGAGTCTACTAATAATACCTATGAATTGATCCAACTAAAAAAGTTCATCAATATTCTTATACTATTTCATGATTTAAACAACCTTCCAAAATATTTAGGGTCATCATTATCATTTGTATGAAAAAGGGTTAGTCAACACTTCTCAAAAAATAATACCAAATAGTTTGCAATTGAAAGGTTCATCTACCTTCTTAAGAATAATGTACAAATAACTACTATTACAAAGAACAACCAACATTTCCATTTAAAGGTTTTCACTTTTTAACTACTAAGAAAAACTAAAATTACTCCTACTATGTTTTTAACTTTTACAATGAAAAAATCCATGTATTTGATATTTTAGTTAGGAAATCAAAATACACATAAGCTAACCTTCACGTCATCTTCCTTCAAAGTAGCCTAGACACATAGATTTTAGCTTCCAAAAGAGATCCATATAAAATTAGTACAAAGCCATACAAAATCAATCTAAACAAATTATTATAATCAAAATTGTTTTTTACCTCCAAGAAAATAATGATCCATGTGAATAAATCCATCTCGACAATGGGCATAATTAATGATTTTTTAACCTTATTTAATCTTAAAACTTAATCTGATGACTATGCATTGAAGATGTTGGCATATTCTTAGTCGTCCTCCAAAATCAATGGATCAGATTTATTGTTCATAACTTTATTGCATTTATCAAGGCATCCGTTAACATGTTTACTTTTTAACATTTACCTAATCACATTAAAAAATTACTGTAAGGATGTTTGCCACGTTCCATTTATTAACCTTTAGGCGTTCACCCTCGAGTTAACGACTGTGCTAATTAATTTCACAACGAATACGAACCGGTTCCGACGAACCGAGGCACGGGCGGGAAGAGACGTGAATCTATATATACACATTCACTGAGATTCTCAGCGATATTTGATCACTCATCAAGAGTGATACTGAGATTGATATCAGACACGATGGACGCGAGAGCAGACATGAACGTAGCCAGTACAAGCTCTTCCTCTAATTCCAGGCTCACGGGTACAAGCTCTTCCTCTAATTCCAGGCTCACGGTATGCAGAAATTGGCTGGAGGGCACCTGCCCGGAGAATAACCACACCTGTACGACGGGCATTCATCAATACAACCTTTCCCGAATGCCCATGTGCCCTTCCTTTGAAAGGGAGGAAATGTGCCCCACCGGGGCTCACCATTGCATATATAGACACCAATGCCCAATAGAGTGCATCATGTAAGTAAAGTTTGCTCCTCAGATTGCATTTCATAGCAGGACCATGATCAACATCTGCTTGTTTAAGCAAATAATTCTAACAATCCATAATTCTAATCACAATTCAATTGAAACCCCAATGTCATCGGCAGGTACAAGATCGGCTTTTGCCCGGCCGGACCTCGTTGTTTCTTCATCCACGTCAGGCGAGACGGTTCTACTCCTTCCGTGGACCAAGTGGTCAAATTCCACCGCCAAGCTCAATCTCGGCCCCTTGCGCCACTCCCTCTAAATACACCACCTCCACAACAATATGCACTACCTCCACAACAAAATGCACCATCTGCACAACAATATCCACCATCTGCACAGCAATATGCACAACAATATCCACCATCTGCACAGCAATATGCACAACAATATCCACCACCTCCACAACAATATGCACCATCTGCACAACAATATCCCCCATCTCTACAACAATATCCACCAGCCCCGTCG
>JASDQU010243316.1:165248-184962 GCA_032191745.1 Picea mariana | reverse complement strand
AAAAAAAAAATCATATTCGAAAAGATAATTAAATTTCCTAGATATCATATTTTTACAGAATATTAAAATTCATTGCAAAATTACCTTGAATAATCCCTCCCAGTTAACATATTGTTGTTTTTCCACGTTTGAATTTCCACTAAAGCATTGTAATCAACCAAATGCTAAATATATCATAACATAATAGAATTACACACCATGTACATAATGTGAGCATGGACCACAACTCCAAGATAGATAAGTGACACAGTATCTCCTTAAAGAATAGGGGAACCCCCTCCAAATAACCAAGTACATTCATAGATCACAATTCACATGTCCACAATAATGAATAGGTGATCTCCATATATACCTATTCACACTTTCACATGAGAGCCCTTTACTATAAGGATCACCTTATTACATATATATTTACACATTAGATGTACATTTAGTCCCATATATGCCCCACCTTGGGGTCATATCATATAAATTTAGTGCTATATATATGCTCCCCTTGGGTCATAACATAGTACCCTCCTTCAAAACTCTTTGTCCTCAAACCTTTGCAATTAAAGGCTTCGCATGTGATGAAACCAAGTAATATGATTTTCTTATGTTCCTTCTTTCTTCCTTCCATTGATGATGATCCATCCATCCAAAATCAAATATTTTCGATCATAATCATTGTGTCTGGTTATTGCATAATTTTCCTTCCCTTGTGTTATAACATCATTTGACACCTTCTATTCTCATGACGACTCATTGGCCTCAGTTACATCCTTGTCCCTATTTGCAGGAGAAAAATTACAAATCTTTCTCCCTAAAAAAATATTTAAAATCTCATTTTCAAAAGTGTATGTGACACTCCTTAAATCAACTTGCATACATATGCACCTTGCTAGTTAGAAACTTGTGTACATGTGTAATTGGCTAAAAAAATTATAATTATTGATATTTCAAGTGGAATTTACGAGTTCCCTAGGTTCCCAAACACCTATAGCCCTGGAATAACTACTCAAACTAAAAAAGTATAGTATGAAAGAGAACTTGGAGCCTAGTTCTGGGATTGTGTTGCAGCAGTTACAAGTTGTAACGAACCCCCTTTTGTTGTTGTCAATAAAATAACTCTCATTCTCGTCTGATTCTTTGTGTTAATTCATGATTTCAATGATATTATGTATATCTTATTTTGAATCTAACATTAAATTTGAATCCATTATATTTAGTTAGTTAGAGGATAATTACTTTCTTGTACTTGCATACTTCATTGATTACAGGACTTTCATAAGATCTTTTTCAAGGATTTCGGGAGAGAAATACCTAAAATGGGATCTACTTAAAAAGTATGGTTCCAAGTATGTTCCTCTTTCTTTCTTCTAAAATTTATTTACTGCAGGTAGTTATTTCCAATTGATTGTCTAATTAAAGGTTGAGAGGAGTCTTTTAAGGGCACTGCTCTATTGTGGCCCTAACCCAAATCCATAGGAATGTGATTTACCTAACACCTTGATTCCATGTATTGTTATTGAAGCCTCCCCAATTTGTAGTAGACATTGGTCTATGATAATATCTTGTTGAGTAATGGTTTTTTGATTCCATATTCCATGAATATTGATGATGATTCCATATTCTTCCTTGATAATATCGATATCGATCTTCGTGTATTCCTTGAAATATTTCCTAATAATGAGGGTGTCCATATGGTTTGAAATTTTATTTTTTTTCTTCATTATGCACACCCATCTCATCTATGTTATTTTCAAAGAAAATGGAATCCTCTATCCTCTTTGCTTGGTCCTTGATTACTCTTGCCTTGGAGACAATGCCATCATATTTGGCATGTACATCCTCTAGATGGAGTTCAACTTCTTCAAAAGTATCTTTTGTTGACCTTCTTGAATCATGTCTTCTTTCTCCTTTTCAATATGCAAAGTGACCCCATATATCAAATTATGATGTGCTTCTTCAATTCTAGATTGGATTTCTGATTTTACCTCATCGATATTTATGGATTCCTCGACCTTCTTTCAAATTTCCTCTTCTAGTATTTTGGTAGATTCTTCATCCAAGATCCTTGTTTCTTATTGATTTTGATAATCCTTCTTCTCTTCTTTCCATATTTTAACCTCATCCAGTATTTTTTTATTATGGTTTCATAATATACATATCTCTTCATCTTTCTTTTTAAAATCTTCCCTTGAATCATCCCTTTCCCACTTTTCTTTACTACTCTTTTATTGCTTTAAGTTTTTAACCTCCTTAATGAGTGATT
Source organism: Picea mariana (assembly GCA_032191745.1). NCBI lineage: Eukaryota > Viridiplantae > Streptophyta > Pinopsida > Pinales > Pinaceae > Picea > Picea mariana. The sequence goes on along the minus strand of JASDQU010243316.1, from coordinate 182,708 downwards.
GATTAAGGGATCATATATTAGATAGATTGTAACCATTATTCTTAATATCTTTATTTTCTTCTTTTAATTCATCTTGAATTCTATACAATTTCTCGATTTTCTTATCCCTAATCCATTTATTTGAGAAGAGTTTTTCAGATTATTCCCATGTGGATTAGAGTCCAGTATCTTCATCAAGGCTTCTCCACCACTTATAAGATCCACCCAAAAATGAAAAAYGTGTTCCACAAGGACTAATACTAGTCCTTGTACGATATTCCTTTACCATCCTCAACCATTCCATAGGAATGATTTCATCTTTATTTTCATCTACACTAAATTTAGTTATTGTCATTGATTCTTAATTGATGTGCGACCCCAACAAACAACTTACAACTTCAATATATTASAAATAATGATCTAAAATAGTTATAATTCTTGTTTCAATATAATACTCTATGTTTTTTTCTTTCCAATGGCTTTTTAATCAACTCAATTAGACACTCCAATCAAACATTATGATAGTTTTAATTGTGAATACCTTTGTGTAATGTCCCCAAGGCCGAGCCCAGTTGTAAATCTTGTTTACGAAATGAGTTGTAAAAATGTATTATAGGATGGTGAGCCAAGTTTGTATAAGTCGGTGGGCTTATGTGATTGTTAGGCCAGAGAGCCTCAGGGTTGGAGGCCAAGGGCCTGATTTTGTACCTGTATGTATGCAACACATTAATAAAATATAAACACCACCATGTGCAGACCGACCATGATGAATGAGTGATGGGGGACTAAGCTTCCACAGAGTGGGCAAGGGATTAGAGGCTAGAAGGTGGGAAAAATGGGGGCTAAGTGTTGAGCCTAGGGACATAAGTCCTTGGGGAATAATATTTTAATATTACTCTAAAAGACATGTGAATATTATGTTTTTACCCTAATTTCTTTTGGAATGACATGTGAATTCCAAATGGTGGAAGGAACGCATGCTTATGGAAGCATGCAGTCCCAAGGGTGACAAGTGTCAAACCTGGTGCATGCAAATAAAATAGCCAAGATGAGTTGTGAGAGGGGTTACTCCCCGAMTGCCTGAGGCAAACTGGTCTGACCTCTGCAGAGAAACATTCATGCATCTTCTGAACCAAAAGGGGTGCATCTATGTTCATTCTGGGATAACTGATACATCCTCTGTCTGAACARTTCGAACCTAGGTTGACCCCTGTGTGGATTGTTTGTCATGCGCTCCCAAGAACCAGAGCGTGAGTCTATCTTATGTTGCTGGATTGAGAAATAAGAAGTGACCTAMCATTGTTGAACCTGTTGGAAAGCTCGTGTCTATTTTTCCCATGGGTTGTTGTGGCCACACAGTGCTGGACTGTGTGTGGCTTGTTGGCYAGTTGTGCAACACTCTCTCCTGGTSARAGAGGTGATTGAGGTTGGAAGAACAGGTGGCTTGGTCTGTGAGCGACTCTCTCCAGGTGAGGGAGTGCGCAAAGGAAGGAGAGAACTCCTGGAAGGAACCCTGTAGCTGCCATAGAGCTCAGAGACTTATGGTTCGGTCTGTTGCTGTAACCCAAGGCAAGGGAGGTTAGCAGCCGAAGGACTGTCTAGGTGACAGAGAAGGTGTATACTCCTGGGGTGGAATAGGCATGTGGGGAAGGAGAGTCTGTGGGCAGTGATCATGAATGGCTCCTGGGAGAGAATTCCTTCCTCGTGACTGTGTGTTTTCCCTGTAACCTTAGCCTAGATTAGGATTCCCTGCCTTGGGGTGGAGCTTAGTCCCAACTCGGGGGTGACCCACTGCTGAGATAATGAGAAATGTGGTCTAAGGCTGGGAGGTTTGTGGAAGGCCTGGACTTGGTTGGTGGAACTGCCACTGTTTCAAAGATAAGTACCAGATGATGCTCAATTATGTTTTTGTATCCCTATGTATTATAATTATCATGTATTATGTTGTGCATTTGGATTAATGTTATTGCCATGGATTATTTATGTTAGTAATAATTCTTATGCTTACTCTGAGCTTAAATGTATTTCTTTCTTAAATGCATGTGGATTATATAATGCCTATATGAGTTATGTAAAAAGTGGTGTTACGACTTGGTTTTAAAGCGAGTAAGCCTTGGCACCAAAAAGTGGTGTTACACTTTGAAACCCATATTTGGAGCCTATCTTCCTAGTTGACCTTCCTTCTAATGTATTTCTGAAATTTTGGCCRCTGTGAGTATGAAATTGCAGCTTGTAGTAATATGATATTTCCTCTTTACAATGCCATAGGTCTAACCAAAATTTTATGTTCTAAGTTAAAGTTATGATAAATTTCCCAAACCTTGTTGATTTGGTTCCTATTATGGAGAGAGAACTTCTACAGAATGYCACATGCCCAGTATTTGATATCTGATTCTAAAACTCAGAAATGATATACTACAACTTKTCATGTATCCAATACAATGGTTCACACGAAATTTGGATCCTCTAGGAAGAAGATATGATTTTTTGACCTGGAACACATGTTTGAGAATAGTTAAAGGACTAGTCAAAAACCCCATCTTTCATAGAGTGTATCCTTGAAAGTACAATGAAATAGAATATGAAATTCATATCCCAGGTACCTTGATATATATTATAAATATCCTCCAAGAATCACTTTCTCAAGTTACCTCAAAAAAAAAATTATACCGAAAATTCCAAAATGACTTTCTTAAAGAATAAAAACCCTAGGATCGATGCTCTAATACCAAATGAAATGAACCAAATTCTTAAGATATCATAACATAATATAAATATACACCATGTATAACTATGAGTGTGGATCACAACTCCAAGATATATAAGTTACACAATAAATCCTTAAATAATATGGGAACCCCCTCAAAATAACCAAGCACATTCATACATCACAATTCACATCTCGACAATAATGAATACATGATCTCTATATATACCTATGCACACGTGCACATGAGGCTCCTTTACTATTATTCTTACCTTACTAAATATAGATGTACACATTAAGTGTACATTTAGGCCCATATATTCCCCACCTTTGGGTCATATCATATACATTCATCCCTATATATACTCCCCTTGGGTCATAACAAGTTTCATGAGAGACCACCATTATATTGACCTCACCCATGTCATGCCATATATTGGATGTGAAGTGAAATGCTCCCACATGTATTTATTTTAATGATCATGTTGGATATTGTAATCAAATTTGTAGCAAAATTTACATTTATCAACATTTGAGTGTCCAATATTTGTTATCTCCAACTATTCATTTTGGTTTGATGTCTCTTTTCTTGCCTATCCTTTATCTTCTAATATATACTTGGGAGCTTTGTCGTCTGTAAATACCCTAACCGGAATATCTCTAAAACTCTCTATAAATCACATATATGGTTGTGCATAACCCATATCTACACCTCCCCGTAGACCATCCATGAACGAAGTTCCATCCTTGCCTTCTCCCTCTCCCATGGGTTGCCATATATTTAACAATAATCTGGACCATTGATTCAATCTCAAGTACCATGAGGTGCGTGGATTTGGATGCAACCATAGTGAATGCATATTCATAGTTTAATCACTCAAATGTCAATGGCACATACACGCATACCATATGAAGTGGATTACTCAAATTGAAGTGGATTACTCAACGTTTTCAGAGGAGTTGAGCTTATGCCCTTTTTAAAGCACTACTTACATTGCAATTGTTTTGATTGTAAATTTGAATGGTAATGATAATTATATTTTTTGATTGTAAATTATTGGACATTGTAATGATATAGATTAAAGAGGTTACAAATCTTTCTAAATTAAATTACCACTATGGTTATTATGGTCCGAAAATTTATCATGGACCAATCATCGATATCTTTCTTCATTACTAAATTTTTCATTTATTAGTAATTATAATAATCAATATTTTTTCTTTTTCCTTCTATCCTTATTACAAATTATCAGCATGTATAGACTCTACCCCCCTCTTGATTTGAACTCGTGACCTCCAAGAAGGAAACACATGTTTTTAACCATTAGGCCCACTCAAGTTGTACTTTAAATTTGAAGGACATGAAGATGGGATTTGATCCACTTATGTGTGCACAGGTCACACTACTATATATTCAACCACATGTTCCACCACTACCTCAAAGTTCACCAGAAATAAACCTTTTTCAATAATGAAAACCTCCTCACTTTTCATGATTGTATCCAACTCCTTTAAACTACAATATATTTGTAATTATATATATGAAACATTTTCATTTAAATAAAAATTAATATGAAAATTTAAAGAAAAGTTAATTTGGAATATTACATTAGTGACTTTTTTTATCAACATATAAAACCATTTATAAATTTATATTTTTTATTAAATAAATGTCTTCCCAAAAGTAAAAAATTACTTAGAGGCGCACATATTCCATATATTTTTCATATGATGAAAGGTCAATTTCAATAACTAAATCTATGTCCTTTGAATTCTATTACAAAGAACATATTTTAACTAAAATCCTATCTAAATCATTTATGGATGCAAATTATTTATACATTTATATCATTTAAATAGTTTAAAAATATATTCAAAATTATAAATTTGTTAATGTTAATTTTTTTTTTTAAATATTTAAATAACTTTTTTATAATTAAAAAAAATAAATTGTTGTTTAAATTGAGTAAAACTAATAACATTTTAATAATAATTTTAATATTTTTAATTAAATATTTGAAGTAAGTTGTTTTATTAAATATAGAAGAAAGCTATTAATTATATTTAGTAAAAATAAATTATAAATAATTTTTTTTTTTAAAATGTTTATATTGATTATTAATATAATTTAACATTGATATTATTATAAAATCGTTTATTTAAATATTATTATCCAATTAAGTTATAGTAGACCTTAATTATCATCATCATTATCATTACAAAATCATTCACTTAAACATAGTTTTTCTAAATTATCAATATGATAGTTGATATTTTTTAACTTATTATAAGTATGTTATTGAAATTTAATTCTACTTTCTACTACTTCATCATTATCCACCATTTTACTCAACTTGTTACATTTATTTTTTATCCACCATGTTACTCAACTTATTACATTTAATTTTTATCTACTTCATAGTTTCCACCATCTTAGTCAACTTGTTACATTTATTTTTTTAATAGAAAGAATTAAGTTTTATAGTAAAAAGTGGTTGTGGTAAGATCAAATACCTAAGACTAAACTAGAAATTCTTAAATTAAAAATACAATAGGATTCATATTTCTTCCCATAGTCCAAAAATAATCTACTCCAACTTTACATGTATATTGACAAACATATTGATGGAGGAAACAAACAAGTCAAAAATGTATATTAAAAATTATAATTTAAAAAAAAATACTATATGAATGGCTTTTCTTAAACCTCTATTTAATGGTACTTCTTCACAACACTCTTTTCAATATCCTTAAGACTATGTCAAGGTATGCTTTCGAATAAGAGGGAAATGTGAAGTAGATTGAACTAAAGTGTGATCCGTCAATTTCATGTACTTGAAGGTAAGAGAAATGAGATGGTGGAATCCGGAGAAAGGGCTGGAAGATGGGAGAAAAAGTAATTGTAAGGTGCGAGGGTAACGAGATGAAATACAGGAGAAAAGAGCAGGAGGCGGGGTGGCCTCAGTGGGATGTGTTCGATCATTTCTCATTCCTTTCGTCTTTCGTACGGTAAAATAACTCGTAACATCCTTTGGTAGGTTGACACTTGGTGTTGTTTTGCTTTTCGATATTCATTGTTAACTGAGGATGGTGTTGTTTTGCTTTTCGATATTCATTGTTAACTGAGGAGTTATGGTCCCGATCAAGGATGTGGGCGGAGCTTGGCCTCCTATGGGCGTTTAAATGGCTATGAGATCTAAGTCATAGTTTTTGTATTGTTGAGATTCCACTTGACTGAAGGGTTGGGTGGTTGTCATTGCTGGGTCTGTGATGTCGACTTACTTGTATATCATAAAGCGTTACTATATATAAACTTTAGATTTAGTGTTACTTCTTGATGAAGTCAATTGGTGTTGTTTAAGGGAAGTTATTATTTTATTTACATGTTTTAATTCTCGGAATTAGTTGTGCACAATTAAATTCTTACCCTATGATTTTTATGAATAATGTTTATATTTTTGTATTTGCTCATGTACTGTTGAAAGTTTTCGGCAGGGTTGTTACAACAACCTAAAGGATGTTGCATTCTTTTATTTCTTGTTTATTGATTTGTTAAGGGGTTAGGGAGACTCACTATGAATATGTTGAAAAAGAATAATTTGGCCAAGAGAGTGGGGTCAGTACATTATCTAGGATGTCAAGTTAAAATGCAATCCAATGAATAAGTTTCTTAAATGAGTTAATTTGAAGAGATATCTATATATTTTTGTTAATTTTGATAGACATAAAAGAATGCATCTCATTATGCAAATTATGCAAGTCCATTACATGTTTAGTTGTGTTTATAGGAAATGTGTCTCTAGTCACATTAATTTCCTAAACTTTTTGCTCATTTTTTTCTTGTCAACAATCCCACTAGATTCAAGTGTTGATAATACCATAATGGGTATTTTCCCACCTCCTTCATGCACTGCTTAAGCCCTTTCCTAAGCTCCTCTAATTCACAATGAAGGCACTTTCTACATGCACAAACCTAGTATGAGTAGAGACCACCACATAGAACCACCATAAATAGAGAGATAGACATTTCTTATATGATAGAAAGTGTTAAATTTTTAAGATTTCCATTCTTTTTGAAATACAACATTTTGCGCAAATATTGACCTTTATTTTGCATAGTTCACATGCACCTCCCTTCATTATCTATGCTATCTATTCATGTTTTCCATTGCAAAAACCCATGCTTGCTTCTCACGCCACTATTACAATGATTCAATGGACCTCTCACATAGGATTTTAGTTGTAACACCCACAAAACTATAAAATTCATGCAATTGTCATAGTCATAGCTCATGTCACCACTCATAAATTTGACTTTTTCTAAGGATCGATAGGCTAAATTTAGTTCTTCACCAATTATTGATTAACCTGTCATTGTTGCTTCTATGTGATTAGAATTTATAAATTCAAAGCATTGTAGGTAACAAATGGAAAACTCATTTTTTCCAATGCTTATAAGTTTTACTATGTCCTTAAATATTTTATGATTTTACACTTTTAGGAATTCTCTTTAACACTTATTATTTTAGTTAATCAACACATTCAAACACACAACAAGGGACCCAAACATTATTTCAATCGAAGTATGCTCAACACCTTTTCTCACAAATGGTCATGGTGGACCATAAATCATTTAAGGTTTGAAATACTTCCTTTTGCACATCTAAATTTAATTTATGATTTCTTGTTTTCATGAAAATTGCTCATAATATTAAGAAATTTACCTAGGTAAAGAATTAACTAGTATGCTCTCAACCACATGCTCACAAGTAACCTTTGTGGATTAGAACGAACTAAAATTTTAGGACAGATAATTTTGTAGACCATAATCAAACTAACATTATTTCATGATTCTAAGCATATCCCTATCAAAATAAAGAAACCCAACCATCTATTTGATTTAAATCCTACCTCAAGGTCACACAAAATTTATCGTCTAATGAGCCAGGTGGATATTGGTTGTGACCCACCTCTTGCACTGACTCAACATGGTTCTCCATCTTGTGCATTTTTGTTATGATTTTCTGGTCCTAAACTTTCAAGGCCATTTTGAGTTATTAAACAATATTTTTTTACCATTCAGGGGCCTCGGGATGCCATGGCATGCCAAGGCCCTACCAATAATTGTATTTCTCAATTATATCTTTTTAATAAGCTACTAAATGCCCCAAATGGATATTGTATGCAAAAGTTTCTCCTCCAAGAAGTTGACACATCCACTAACCACCTCGGGGCCCAAAATATTTTTGGCGCTTCACCTCCTAGGCTTAGGGATTTGGAACTTTATGTTTCTTGCTTTATGTTAAAAGGCCATTCTTGTGGCCCATTGTATTATATTTCTACAAATGAGCATATCTGAAATTTGTTTTTGTTAAGAGATAAACTACCACCATTCCAACCAGTTTGTGTTCTACAATATTATTCTATTTTATTCATTAATAGAAGTTGGGTTTCATTCTATATATGTTTTCTCTACTATAGTTTTGTTTCTATATCCTGTCCTTCTGAATATAATATGGAACACTGGTATCAAAGTATCCCTCTCCTCATTATTTATCAGGGCATGTCCCTAATGAGGTCAAGGTAGAGAGAGTTCGGTCTAAAGATAGTTTCACTTGGAGATGACTTCTCTCGCCAACCCAAGAAACCTCCCATGCTAGAAGAAAAGAGAGATGAAGGAATAGGAAATCCTTTCAAAATATTGCTTGAGGAATCTCTGATGTGACAATGAAATCAGATGATGGAGAACTTCACCCATATCCTTCGATGACTACCAACGATAGGCGAGGAACCTTAAATAATAAAGCATTTTGGAGGTGTGACACCCTTTAAGGTACAATTTAAGTTTGGAATTGACTTATTTGAAGTCCAGATAGAAGCATATGATTTGGATAAATGGATGAATCTATTAGAAGGGTATTACTCTATTGAAAACTTTTATGACATTGAAAAGATAACCTTCACTCTCCTTAAATTCATTCCCCTTGTAAAATATTGGTGGGAATCTTACTAGGAGAGACATAAAAAAGATGAGTCGATGGAATTCGGGATCGAACCTACTTGGGTGGGATTTTTGGATGCCCTCAAGGAGGATTTATACCTTGTAATAAACTATTATGACCAGTTCACGACCTGAATGACTCTATATTAGTAAAAAGACTAGGTAGTGTCTAAGTACACTAACATATTCCATAGATTATGTTTAAACTTGGGTATCAAATACTCTGAGTGACACCTAGTTTTGAAGTGTTGAAATGGACTACATAGGTACATATAAACATATATATGTATTTCTTGGACATCTTCTCACTAAGAGCCTCTTATTGATATCCTCTCAAAATTGAGAAGAAATTTAAGAAACCAAATAAGTGGGAGTTTGGGTTTGCAAATACACAACAATAGAAGCATGGAAAGGGTGGCCCTAACTCACAAAACAAGGGACAAATAAAGGAAGGCGAATATAAAGAAAACCATTCCAATAAACAAGAATATAAGGGTAATGGGAAGATGAATAAGGACACTTGAAAATGGTGTGAGTTACACAAAATCTCCTAGAATAACATTTATGAATGTCGCTGAAAACAATCATTGTTGGCCAAGATTAAAGAAGAAGAGTCAAATACTAACTCAGAATATTATTTAGAGTAGGATAAGGGAAATTGGATCATTGATGTGGAACCTAGTGCTACCATCACAACCAAAAATATCTAACCAGATGAGTGAGAGGATCTTGAGGAAGGGGAGTGCCTTTCCCATTCATAGATGTGGGTGAAGGGAACCCCACTACATTTCATTCATGATAGTGGGAGTGAGAAGAACCTAATCTCATATGAGGTAATAAATATATTGAAGCTTCCAATGATGTCACACCCCCAACCATACACCATTCATTATTTGAGTCAGTGATGAGACCTTTATGTTAGCTAGAAGTGCCACATATCCTACAACATCTCACCCTTTAAAGATGAGGTACTGGGTGATGTTTCCCCACTCGAAGTTTGTGATGTTATTTTAGGACAAACTTATATGTGGAAACATCATGTTGTTTATGAGTCCCAACCTTTTAGTTTCATTATCATTCTAAGGGGTCATCTCTATAGGGTACCCAGGGTAGTTTTGACTACTTCAATTTCATTGATCTTGAAAAAGCGGTGCCAAAAAGTAATCTCACGGACTGTGAAGTTTTTCCTCTTCATGGTTCAGTCATAAGGGGAACAAAAGGTTACTACGACCATTACAACTTCAACATCAAGTCTCTCAACATAGTGGAAACCTGTGGACAATATTCTATAGGAATATAGAGACTTGCTCACTTCACCTATAAGAGTTCCTCTACACTATTAGGTCAAACATCTCATTTAATTGATACATGGTTCCCCCTTGCTTGATGTTCAAATATAGGTATTCTCATTTTAAAGGATGAGAAAATAAAGGATCAAATTCATGAGCTCATCCATAATGGTTTCATTCAACGAAGCTCCTCACCTTGTGGGAGCCCAATTGTGTTGATGCAAAAGAAGGATGGAACATGGTGGATCTGTATAGATTATAGATACCTGAATAAAATAAATGTCAAGAAATGATACTTGATCCTTTATATTGATGATCTTCTTGATCAATTTAAGGGTTCCAAGATATTAATCAAGATCGATATGAATTTGGGCTATCACCAAGTTCTGATAGAATCAAATGATGTATGGAAGAAATCCTTCAAATATAAAGAAGGTATATTTGAGTGCTTGTTCATTCCTTTTGCATTGACCAATTCTCTAACGATATTCATGAGGATGATTGATGATATCTTGCAGTTGTTAGAAAAATATTTTCTAGTTGTATATTTGGATGACATCCCCATATTCAACCAAACATGGGAAGATAACTTGAAACACATTTAGAAGGTACCAGGCACCCTGAGGAAACACAAGTTATACACCAAGCTAGATAAATTATCATTTAACATGCAGATAATCCAATACCTATGACACATCATGGATGAACATGGGGTGCATTTGGATTCAACCAAGATCCATATAATTTGTGATTGGTGAGCCCTGATGACTCTGAAATAGCTCCACAACTTCTTGGGCCTCACCAACTTCTACTAAAATTTCATGTTGGGTTTATCTCATATATATCAACCCTTAAGTCAAGTGACCAATGGGGTGTTACATTGTTATATTATTTACAGAGAAATAAATTCAATATACTAGTTAATCGAGGTGGATCAACTGGGTCATGAATAATCGATAGGTCAAGTTAAGTTGATTTTCAAGTCAAAGGTCAGATTGTTTGAACAGGAAGGTAAAAATGTCAACCGACAAGAGGTCAAAGAGAGGCCAAGTTGTAGTGGACTGAAGACCAACTAGAGGTCGAATTGGTATAGTAATAGGGTGTTTTGCAATTGTAATAGTTGATGAATCTTTAGAAGAATTGTGAAGTTCAATTAATGAATAATACAACCAAAGAGAAATACACTCAGGGAATGTTGGTTTTCCCAGTTAAGGGTTTCCAGGGTAATATCTTTGTGTAGTGTGTGTGTTTTTTATTTATTTCCTACTTAAATATATATTCACTTTCGTCATTGGTTTAGTGTCAGGATTAATTTTCTATATATTTTTATCTAAAGCTAAGCTTCCCTAGTATGAATCATGGTATAAATAATTTTAATAAATGAAGCACCGCCTATGTTCCATGCCAGTCCTCACATTTCCATATCTACAACAATTGTTCGAGATTGAGATAGATGTGTTTGACTCTACTATCAATACCATCTTCACTCAACAAGGAAATTTGATTACCTATAGTAGTGAAACATTATATTATGTTGTTAGCAGGTATCCCACCTATGAAAAAGAGATGTACTCCATTGTTTATCCATGTCGATAGTGGAAGAATTACATTATAGCCAAGGAACTGATCATCCACATTGATCACAAGCCACCATAATTCATGCAAATAGAAGTAAATATTTAGAATGGATTCCATCAGAAACGATCCACATAATTTCAACAATTCCACCTAAATATTAAGAACAAGAAAGGTAGTTCTAACTATGTTACTTACTGCTTCAGTTGGCCCCTGGTTGTGGTCCTCACCATTGTTATCAACTCTTCTGCAGATGAGACCTCTAGGTGGCCATAGTTATAAAATAATGACTTTGGATTCATTGTTTCTTATCATACCCTAAGTGTCAGGAAACAAGTTCCAAATTTCCACCTCTAAGATGTTCCCTTGTGCTATCTTGGCCATCCTTTTTTTCCTTCAAGCGATAATGAAAATATAATTTGGGAGTCACATTATAGTTAGATAGAAAGGAAATTTTGGGTGGAGAATATAGTAGCAATACTTAAGAAGCATTTCTGTTGGCCCAAGCTTCAACATGATGCAAGATAGTACATTAGGTCATGCACTGCTTGTGCCATCGCTAAGCCATCCATGAATAAATGGGTGTTCTACACTCCTCAAAAAATACCTAGAAGTATGTATCCATGAATTACATGTCAATTTTTCCCTCCACCAACCATGGTCATGATTGTGTTTCTTTTGTCATCAAACAATTCTCTAAGATGGAAATGTTGACACCCTATAAAAAAAGTATCATAGTTAAGGCTATTTCTAAACTCCTATTTGCACATGTTTGGGTTCATTTTGGGATACCATGGAGCATAATCTTAGATAGTGATAGCATCTTCCTCATCACCTTTTGTTCCATTCTATGGTCTTTGATGGAAAAACATTTGAACAAATCAACTACCTTTTATCCCCAAATAGATAGAAAACATAGGTGGTTAACAAGATGATTATGCATATATTTTGCATGTACAAATCCAAGTGTCCATGTACATGGAATGAGAGCATGCCATATGTATATCATATCTATTACATATCCCTCCATATCTCTATTGGATACATCCCTTTTCAGGTGTTCTTGGGGTTCAAGCCATTGCACCCAATATATATAAATATACCCTCTCTCAGCACCACTGATAGAGTCCTTCCATGTTCAGATTGAGGTAGATAAAACATCGAAATTCATTAAAAGGATCCAATACCTCCAACAATAGGGTCATGATATATTATAGAAAGCTAATTCCAAGTATAATAAACAACATAACAAACATCAAGTTCTTCACAAATTTCTGGTCGGTGACAAGGTCTGGCTGCATTTGCAAAAGGAGTTCCTCACACGACCCCACAAGAAGCTTATAACTCTTTGATATGAGCCTTACACCATAACCAAGGTTGTGGTTTATAATTATTTTTAATGGAGTATCCCTCCTTTCCTTGGCTTGCACCCAATATTTAATGTGGATTTTCTTCGACCACATTTCCCATCTCTGCTTGACACCTTGGAGGTGGTTGAGGAATTTTCCCCTATAGAACTCAATCACAAATTCATGGAATATGCTCCAATTGATTGGATCATGGGCACTAGAATTAATGGTGGCCGAAAGTAGAACATACAACTTTATCGAGTTGTCAAATCAGGATAACTAATTCATCAAGGAAAGTGGCTCACTAAGGTTCAGATTCAACAAAATTTTCCCCATCTCTTGATGGAACTTGATGCAATGGGGACTATTTCTTCCCAGGGGGGGTGGGAAAATGAAGGTGGATATCATTTCCAACCCACCGCTTCCATTGAATCATCATGTTTCTCAAACTTGTTCACTTTTGTTATGATTTTTAGGTCCTAAACTTTGAGGGAAATTTTGAGGCCCTATATAATGTTTTTTGGCCATTTGGGGGATTAATGTTTCCATGGATTTGCAAGGCCCTACCAATAATTGTACTTCTAAATTATATATTTCCAATCAGCTACTAAACACCCCAAATAGAGATTGTATGCAAATGTTATGCCTTAAGGAAGTTGGCCCATCAACTAACCACCACAGGGCCTACAACCCTTTAAGTGCTTCACCTTCAAGCGTTAAGGTTTTGTACCTTTATGGTTGTTTCTTTATTTTAAAATGTCCTTATTTCATCCCATTGCATTATTATTTTGCAAATGAGCATAACCAACATCTCTTTCTCTTAAGAGATAAGTTACTACCACTCTAGCCATTTTGTGTTCTAAAGTATTATGCTATTTTATTCATTAATAAAATTTGGTTGTCATTGTATTTCATTCTCAATATAATCTATATCATCTAAGTTATTATTTTTGTGATAATTCTCCAATAAACTTACCATAATTATTTCTCATATGAAACCGAGTTGTTTTCCTAGGGAGATTAAAATTCCTCTCTATCAGATGTGCATAAACCAAAACAAAGGGACATCCTCTTAAGTGTCAATTTTGAGGTCAATACTGATAGTTTAATGGATGCACCCAACTCTTTTAACATATGTATTAAACCCTTTATGGTTGTTGGTATAATCCCTTGTTTGCATCCTAAATAGGTGTCTTAGTAGATAAAATTAGGTTTATCGCCAAGTCGCTTTTATGGGATTGCAGAAGAACTTGAAACAAATAGTTGTTCTATTGTATGTGCCCCAATAGCACTTCACTATAATTATTTCCCTCATTTCTTCACTTTCCCTCTTTAGTGGTTTGATCTCCATCCATTGAGAGAAATCGGAAGGTGCAGTTACAATTTGAGTGGTAGTTTGGTAGTGTCATAGGAATGTGTTTCTTCTTTACAAGATATCATATGGAACCGCTACAAAAAAAATTGTATTGTTTTTATTTATTAAATTTCACTAATAAATCATTGTTGAACAACTTGCACATCATTTCAATTTAATTATTTTTTATTTTAGTATGAATTTATTTTCATATGGAAGATATATCATCTATACTTATCTACTTGTACCTTTGAGAGAATAAAATATTGGAATTGCTATGGAACACTCATGACCTAAGAGTTCATGTAGGTTTTGTACCCTTTTCCATTGTTTGGAGGAATCTTTTTAATTTTCATCTCCCCTACAAGGCATGTTGGATATCCTTTAAATCCTAATCCAAGTTTATCTACAACAAACTTTTCATTATTAATATCATCCTTTGTTATCTTTCCTTCTTCAATATCTACACAATTTAACTAATGTACCACCCACCTATCCATCATGTCTACACACACCCCTAACCTACCATACATGGTTAGCCTAAATCTCCTCGATTTGGATAAACTAATTAATGATACTATCCTACATGATGAAACTTGGTCACCCATGCCATCCTAACTATCCTTCGACATTCCAAAATTTGAGGTTCATACTAGAGAAGATACATCCAATCATGTGATATCCTCTCACTAATGGTGCTCCTCCAATAGCATCATGACAAATTCTATCTTTCCTATGATACTTCAACATACCCTCATTAGGGTGATGACTAAGTGGTATATTGATAAACCAATCATGACCCATACAATCTTTGAGTCCATAGTAGAATATTTCTTTCCTTTCTTCTAATTACCAACTCATCCTTATATTTTTGAAGACTGGGGGAATTAATTAGATCAAGGAGATAAATATTCCAAGAAGAGGTGGTTTCTAAAGAAACAATTACAATGCTTATGAAAAAGTGAGCATATCTCATCATACAAGGAAACACAAGGAATCAAATAATTCCCAAAAAAACATATGAAAAAACTTCCATGATATCTTGCTCCATAAGGCCATCTATATATAAAATAAGGGTCTAAATAACTCTATTGAAGTGAGGAGGACATGGTCCAATTTTATTCATAGGGTTATGTACAATGAACTCCATGCATTCTTCCTATACATGCACACTAGTCAACTACAATGGTCAACTTGATTGACTAGTCCAATACCTTGTTGATTGCTCAGTCGACTCCCCTAGTTGACTATCGATTATCAACTAAAAAATTCTAGAAGATCAAGAGGTCTAATGAACTTGTTATCCCCACACACCCCATCATTAAAATTATCTATATATTCAATAGGTGGAATTTCATTTACACCCCCATCCCCATGACCCCCCACCCCTTGCAAAAAATAACAATATTGAATCCACCTAAATACCAAGCATAGCTTGAAGTTTCATAGATTTTGTAAATATATTTGTAAATATATCAACAATTTAATCATTTTTTTTTGCAATAAATAACATTTGTAGTATTATGATGTACCAACTAGATAAAACAATGAGTGCGAAGTTTCAGATGCTTCATCTTAGTATGAACAACAACTTTCTTCATGATGTTTATTGCACTTTAATTTCCACAATACCCTACAATTGATCATTTCACTATAAGTTTAATTTTATCCATGATATTTTAAATCTACACTACTTCTATGATAGCATTAACTACATCGTGATATTCTTCTTCTATGGTCGAAAGAGAGACAACCTTTTTATTCTTACAAGAAAATACTATGGGTCCAAAGTCAAGATGAAACACATACCCAAATTTATACTTTTGGACATATCCATCTCTATCCCAATCAAAGTTGATGTAACCAACCAACTGGTTCATGTTCTCATGACAATACACTTTACAATGTCGATAGCCTCCCTTTATATAATGAATGATTCCCTTTGCACCTTTCAAGTTACCTTCTCTTGGATCCTACAAGTACCGAGAAACCACACTAATAACAAAGGAAATATTAGGTCCACTTTATGTTGGATAGATAAGGCTACCAATAAGTTTCTTTTAGAAAGTAACATCGACTTTTCCAAAATCACGTTCTTTGGTCAATGGTAAAATTTTCTCCTAATAGGTAAGGTGTAGCATATAGTGTATAACATTAAATTTGAACCTTTGTAATAGATTTATAAAATATTTAGTTTGATAAAGGAATATGCCATAATCCATTCATAATACTTGGATGCCCAAAAGGAAATAACATAGTTACCAACTTAACGAGAACTCTTTAGAGTTCTCGTTTTTTTAGCGTAGTTGTTTTTACCCCTAAATAAAAAAAGTGGTGATACTGATAGCACCTTTCTTTTTGCAGTGGTTCAAATTCATACCCATTAAGACCCGTTGTGTTGACAACTGATGTCATTGTGGAAAAAAACTTTAAAATTGACCCTTGAATCGAAAAGTGATGCTACCAATAGCGCCAATTTTTTCTTGGGAGTTAAAATTATAACTTAATTGAAACTGTGGCATCGACAATGACTACCATCATCGATAAAAACCTCAAAATCAATTCCTAAATCATTGCTTAAAATTGTTTTTTTAACATTTAAAAACTAACATTAAAAAACAAAGAAATAAAAAAAAAAATTGAAAGTTGATGTTTTAAAACCTAAAACAAAAAACAACCATTTTTTAAAGAAAAATTGAAACCAAAATTTATTTATTTTTAAAGAGAAATAAAAAAACAAAACAATTAGAAATTTTTATTTTTTAAATTAAAAAAAAATAAAAAAATTATTAAAGAAAATTAAAAGAAAACTAAAAAAAGCTAAAACTACAAAATGAAAGGAAAAACTCAAAATTTAAAAAAATATATGTAAAACACTAAAAAAACATTTTGGAAGAAATAAATAAGAAAAACCAAATTTACTTTAAAACAACTAAAAAAAATTGTAAAAAATTTAAATAATTTATTAAAAAAACAAAAAAAACAGATTGAAATACAAACTTAATATTTTTTTTTAAAAAAAGAAAAAAAAATACATTAAAAAGAACCTAAAAATTTTAAAATTATATTTAAAAAAACACTTAAAAAAAACTAATATATAATTAGAAACCTTAAAACAAAATATTTTTAAACAATTAAAAAAACATAAAAAAATATATATATTTTAAAACAAAATTGTTATAAATAAAGTTTTTATTTAAAAAAAA
>JASDQU010243316.1:135322-164952 GCA_032191745.1 Picea mariana | reverse complement strand
AAAATTATTTTTAGATTTTTTTTAAACTTTTCTTTTTAATTTTAATAAATTTGGTTTCGGTTTTGTTTTTTTAATTTTTGTACTTTGATTTTAACTAAACTAAATTAGGTAGGTGTTTTTTTGTTTTAAAATAGTTTTTATTTATTTTATTTTGTTTTTGTTTGTTATTAAATTTGTTTAGATGTTTATTTTACATTTCTTTTTAATTTTTGTTTTTTAAATTTTGTTTTCAATTTTATTAAAATTGTTTTGTTTTTACTAAAATTGTTTGGTTTTTATTTAAGTATTGTTTTCAAAATATATATTTTTTAATTTTTTGTTTTATTTTTTGAAATTTTAGTTTAAGAATGTTTAATATTTTTGAATATTTTTTATTTTAGACATTTTATTTATTTATTTATTTATTATTCTTTAAGTATTTTTTTTTTCTTTTTAAGTTATATATATATATATATATATATTAAATTATTGTTTTAAAAGGAAAATTTTATATTTTTTTTATTTTTTTAGTTTTTTTTTTTCACCTTGTTTTTAAATATATATATTTTTTTTAAATTTGAATTTTGAATATATTTTTTTAATTTGTTTTTCTTTTCATTTAAAAAAAAATTTATTTGTGACGTTCTATTTATTTATTTTTTAGATGTAAATTAAAAAAAAAAAAAAATTGTAAATAAATTTTCAAGTGTCCATTTAGGGTCCAATTTTGGATTGTTTATTTGCATAGGGATTGGTTGTCAAGGCCACAATTTCAATTCGGTCGTAAATAACTATAATTTTAACGTTTTGAAAAAAAAAAGTTCAAAAACACTTTTTTTAGGTGTTGATTTTAAGGGTTTTTTTTAGCTATTGTCTAATTTTTGAAGGCAATGTTTGAAAAATGTTGTAATTTTGACCCCGTTTAAAAAAAAAATGTGCTACCGGTAGCAACCCTTTTTTTATTTGGGGGTTGATTTTGATGTTTTTTATGCAAAATTATGGGTTTTTGGGCCAAAGTTCTCGTTTTGAGGTCACAGTTCTCATTATGTCGATAACTTTGTTAAATATAGTTGTTGGTGTTCATGCACATTTTCCATATTCCTACTATTCATGGGGGCTATTACTTTTGGCATGTCTATTTATAGCATGACTTTTGATAGAATGTCTATTTTTTTCATGTCTATTTTTATCATGTCTATTTATAACATCAATATTTATACAACATATAGTTATAGCATGTCTATTTTTAGCAAGTATCTATTTATAATAGGTCTATTTTTAGCAAGTGGAAGTGACATGGTAGTCACAAGGATCAAAGAGAACTCCGCCTTGAATATTCCCCCTTCAATGGGAATATTTCTCTCATAGAGAAGTGCACACTTCCTCTCGATTTCAACAAGCATGAGTTGCATCCATGACATGCATGACTCAGTCTGAGTTCTATTATTAGTCAATTTAGTTATTGATTTTATTCAACATGCATGAGTTTTACTTGTGCATGTTTATCTCTATTATTATCCAAGTAACTCCACTTACTATTAGTCTTATTTTTGGAATTTTGAATTCCAATAATAGCCAACTCCATTTTTAGCTAGTTAATTCCACTTATTGCTAGTTAATTTTGGACTCACATGCACAAGGAATCCCTAAACGTGTTGTGCACTTATTATCTCATGGAGATTTCTATACATATGTATCACTCTCTCATTGTAAAGTAATTAATTCTATTGAATTCAATAGTTCGTTCTCTCTTGATTCTTTTTGGTCTTATTCTTGAAAGTGTTATTTTTTCTTAGAAACTAGATTGGAGTGCTTATAAATTTAGTTTCTTCTTTGTAACTAGATTCTCGTGTCAAAATTTTTACAGGGTATTGGAGATTAGGAGGAGCTTGTAATAAGAAAAAAATATTTACTTTACAAAACATAAGTTGATCTTATTAGGAAAATAACTAATTTTATTTTTAGGTGACAAAGGAGAAGAACATATTTATTTGCAAGTGACAAAGGGTTTAATTGCACATAGAGAATGGATTATTTTCATTTATTAGAGCCTAAATCCATATTTGAGAAAGTAAAATATTTTAAAAAGATGTATAAAGCATATAGGTTGTTATGCTTGTCAATATATTTGGATCTAAGTTTTGACACATAATATACTTCTACACCAAACAATGTCTAGACCACATTGAAATGTCTATTCAGTAAATAGGACCAAGTATGAGGAAACATGCTGGAGAATGAGCTCTTCTCAATGAGCTCAAGCAATTTTGAAACCATGAAAGACTTATTCACTGAGTAAAAATTTGAATATTTATGATATCTCACGGTAGTGAAGGACAAGACTACATAGTCGATAACATAACTAGGATTCTTTTTTGAGGGGCATTTATTCTGACATTGTTTTCCCTCTTTACCTCATCTTTTGTTTTCATAATTATTTTATGCAAGGTACCTAAAATGGATACATAT
The DNA here is from genome assembly GCA_032191745.1 of Picea mariana. NCBI lineage: Eukaryota > Viridiplantae > Streptophyta > Pinopsida > Pinales > Pinaceae > Picea > Picea mariana. The sequence goes on along the minus strand of JASDQU010243316.1, from coordinate 162,504 downwards.
TTTTAGGACCCATCTATTGTACACACCTTAGTTATGCTTCGGGGGGTTGTTGGTGTAGATGCACATTTTCCATATTTGTCTACTCTTCCGGGGAACTACTGCTTTTAGCATGTTTGTTTATAGCATGTCTATTTCTAAAAATTATCTATTCATATTAGGTCTAATTTTAGTAGGTGGCAGTGAGAAGGATTAAAGTTCACTTCACCTTGAATATTCCTCCTTTCATGTGAATATTTCTCGTCTAGACAAGTGCACACTTCCACTAGAGTTCAACATGCATATGTTGCATGCACAACATGCATAACATAGCGTTAGTTATATTATTAGTCACTTTGGTTATGGATTTTATTTCAACATGCATGAGTTTCATGCATGAATATTACTTGTGTATTTTAACCATATTATTATTCAACTAACTTCACTAACTACTAGTTTTATTTTTGGAAGTTCTAACTCCAATTATAACCAAATTCAATTTTGGCTAGTTAAATATAGTTACTTATAGTTAATTTTGGAGTCACATGCTCTTGTAAAAGGAATCCCTAACCTTAGTGTGCACTTTTCTCTCTCTCTCTCTCTCTCTCTCTCTCTCTCTCTCTCTCTCTCTCTCTAGAGAGAGAGAGAGAGAGTGAACTCTAGCCAAAACCATTAGCAGATAAAGATGCCAAATCTTGGCTGAATAATTGGGGAATGTAGGAAGAATCCATCATGCAAAAAAATGATAATATTACAAATATTATCGCTTCTAAATTTAAGGGGAATATGTTCTTAGATAAATAATTAAATGATAAAAGGAAATTAAGGTACTACAAGGAGGTGGTCAAACCTAATTTACAAGATCAAAAGTGCCTCTCAGTTTTTACAATTGTAAATAAGAAAATCAACATTGCTAAAATAAGAACAAACTCTCACGTGCTACATAGTGAAATTGGGCATTGGATGATTCCCAAAACAATGTGGGATGAAAGAATCTACCATCTTTGTGATAGTAAGAGGGTTGAATATGAAAAAAAAATCCTCTTAGATTTCCCTTCCTATACCCAATTTATATTCTAATTTAAAAAAAAATCCCCAATACAGACCTTCCTAACCTCATAAGTCGTCAAAACTATGGTGATCTCCCAATGCTTCTCTCAATTCTTTTGAGCATATAAATACAACTTTAAAGAAATCAAATTAATCTCTTAACTTCTTAAGGTCCAATAGACCAATTGGTCTCAATGGACATTAATCATCATCATCCTATATGTGTGTGTGTGTGTGTGTCACTCTCTCATTGTAACCTAATTAATTCTAATGAATTCAATAGTTCATTCTCTCTTCTTTCTTTTTGGTCTCATGCTTATAAGTTTTGTTTCTTCTTAACAACTAGATTATTGTGCTTAGCAATTTAGTTTCTTCTTTACAACTAGATTCTTGTGTGAGAATTATCGCAGTAATAAACCAAGATGATTCATTTCAAATATATTAGCTAACTATTTATTCAGACCCAAAATTAAATGAATGTTACATCCAATTATGAATAAATCATAAATATACAATGCATCAATTAAGGTTTCACTATTTACATGCAATTCTTAGTTACTATGGTTTCACTCATAGTTCTTGAAACTAAGGCTAAGAAATAATTAGTTGATCTTCACATAAAATACCTTAGGGGTTTGTTTCAAACCATAAATGATTTTTTTAATCAATATATAAGACTGCTCTATTTTTAAAAGAATGGGGTTTTTTCCATATAAATTTATTTAGTGATGTCACCATGTAGTAATGAAAATTTTATGTCCATTTGATGTACCTTCCATCAAAACTAAGAAGAATTAGTAAAAAACCATTCATATTTTCAATAGTATCTAAAGTTTTGGTGTAGTTTAATCCTTCTTTATCAGATAATCACTTTTCTACCAAACAAGCCTTATTCCTTTCTACAATTCCTTGATATGTGAATTTAGTATGATAGACTAAAAAAAAATTCACTAGATTCTTCCTTGGTTCAAGGAACTAAGTCCCATATGTCCTTATTCAATAAGGAATGATGCTTGTTAAACATAGAATTCTCCCATTTGGATCAAGCATGTGCATCTACACATGTATCAAGATCACATGCCTCTATGTAATGTTCTATTAGAAAAAAAATACCACATTTTGTATGCCTTATCATCTTCCTTGATTCATTAATGTCTCTTTCACTAATAATAAGAAGTCAACCATCGAGGAAGACAAATCATTGAATACGTTTTTGTGCCAAGCTATCGATTAGTGGATTGAGATAAATTTCCAAGGATTATGGTTGAATATCTTGTAGAAGGTTGATTTCAATTTGGTTCTGGTGCATGAGTCAACTACCTAGTTTATCATAATTTTTTTAGTAGTTATTCAATTGAGAGGTCCACAAAATATTCAATACATCGCTACTTTAAAATACAAGAAATTTAACCAAATGATACTTGAATTCCTCTCGTTATAAAGTACATATCTCCTAAAAAAAAATCTTGTTTGATCTAATCAAACAATTTTTAGGCCTTCAAATCTTCATAAAATCCCATCATCATCCAATCCTAACTCTTTACATGTATATTTTTCCTTTCATCATTTGAAATATAAACACACATTATTCATCATAAACAAAATGGAGGTTCTTGAATGATGGTTTTATCCAACTTTAAGGGATCATATCCCATGCATATTTGGAGGGAATCAAGCTCAAAACATAATTTGAGTGACAAATAACTTCTACCCAAAATCTAGTTAACAATCCTTCATAGTAAAGAAAACAACATACTATTTCAACCAAGATTCAATTCATTCTTTTAGAGACATGATTATAATGGAGTGTGTAAGTTAAATATTTATACAAAGTGACACCATTATATGACATGTAGAATTCAAATTCCTTTCGAGCATATCATCCTCCGTTGTGTGATCTTAAGCATTTCACACATCGACTACGTTATTTTTCAACAAATACATTAATTGTTTCTTTCAAAAACAAGTTCAAAACATAATCTGAGTGACAAATAACTTCTAATCAACAAATGCATTAATTGATTTTTTCAAAAACATAATCCAAGTGACAAATAACTTCTACCCAAAATCTAGTTAACAATCCTTCATACTAAAGAAAACAACATACCATTTCAATCAAGGTTCAATTCATTCTTTTAGAGACATGATTATAATGAGGTGTGTAAGTTAAATATGTATACTAAGTGACACCATTATATGACATGTATATTTCAAATTCCTTTCCAATATCTCATCCTCCATTATATGATCTTAAGCATTTCACGCATCGACTACGTTATTTTTCAACAAATGCATTAATTGATTTTTTCAAAAAACATGATCATTATTATTCAATAAATAAATATATTTAAGTATACATGGAAAAGTCAGGAATGAAATTAAAAAATTACCTTTCACTTATTAGTTATGGGTTTTTCAGGGACCATAAGTCATTATGGACAAGCTTGAGTTAAGCTGAGTATTTTTTTTCTAAGGCTTCCTTGTTTGAAATGAAAACCGGTGATTCTTTCCATGCATTCAACCTTCACATAGACCATGAGGGAGAACGATTATGGGAAACAAATGATGTGTACACATGTTAATGTCAAACATTTATGACATAATAATAATTCATTAATGATTTCTAACTCCTATAAAAAGGAAAATTAGATAAAGAAAATTTCATTGATTTTTTGGGAGACTCTATTGTTTTTGTTTCTAACCCATAACTTGATGATTTGTGTTTCTCTAGGTGGTGCAGGTGGTAATATAGATTACTATTATTTATTATTTCTTCTTTCTTGGACTCTTCAACATGCTATTCCTTTGAGTTATTTAACTCCTTATGTTTTTTTTCCAGGGGATTTTCTTCATGTTATTATATAAATTCTTCTTAATATGGCCCCTTGGAACCTTCTTGTTTACTAAGATACATATCCTAAAATGCAGTTTTATTTTTATTATACCAAACCTTTATAAACTTCTTTTGTACATTATTATTCATTGTACCACTTGCTTATATCCATGGATATCCAAGAACAACATCCACAGTATTCATATATATGCCATGGAAGTAAAAATGCAACACATATTTATGCATGGTGAGCTTCAAATATTGAAATATTCAAACATTCTCACCCTTAGATTGTGTTATCTGGATATGATTTGCAAGAAATTGCAATCTTTTAGCCAAATGCACACTTATTAAAGGAGTCAAACCCATTAAAAGCACCCTTATTTGAGCCCTATCCCATTGGACAACCCTCTTCGCCCTAATGTCCATGGTACCTATAACGTGTAATACTTTTTTTTTGGTCCCACCCACCCTTCCTGGAAACGTTATTTGACACCTATCCCATTAGATTCCCCTTATCACAGTGATCACATTGTTATATATCACTTAAATTTCTTTATTTAGTGGATCCACTCTCCATATCAAGAACTCCAATTTTCCAAATGACCACCACTCACATCCAAGAATTGCAGGCCAAAATAAAACAAAACAAGGAAAACATCAAGAAAATGTCTTCTAACTTTGACTTCTTCAAGGACCAAGTCAAGAATGAATTTTCCAAATTTAATGGAAGACTTGAAAAATTTGAAGGAAAATTTTACACCATCAATGCCACTCTCAACCAATTCCTAAACTGATCATCAAACCCCTCATTTCCTGACCAACCCTTCCATGTAGATGGTGTTGAGTCCTCCCATAATATGGCCTCTCATTCCAACCCCTTTCATCATCAACCCCATCTTCCCTGAGTTGATTTCAATAAATTAGAGTTCTCCCATCACATGGGTTGGGTCACCTGAATGGAGAATTATTTCTATTTGCATGGAATTACTAATGAGTTGGCCAAAATTCATTATGGTGTTGTCTATCTAGATCTTGAACACTCGAAATGGTGACAATGGAATAAAAATGCATGCAAGTGATATGTTTCTTGGACATTGTTTGTTGTAAATATTTATGAACTCTTTGACATTGACACCCACCATTGAAGTTGTTTGACCAAGTTGAAATAGTCTAGTATGGTGGAATACTTTATAATCGCCTTTGAGCACACGGATTTTAGAATGGAGGGAATGGCATATTCCTTCTTCAGGGAATTTTTTATTAGTGTCGTAAATGATGAAATTTGTTCCCATGTCCTCATGGATATGCCCCAAACTTGGTTGGAATCTTCTAAGCATGCCAAAGGCGCACACCAAATTATGTTTTAATAGAAACAAAAACCCTTTGTTAATCCTTGCTCTCGACCTACCAATACTGCCCCTCATGCCACCCATATCAATATCCATGAAGTAACTTGGGCATAAATGGTTGAATGCCAACTCAAGGATCATTTCTATAATTGTGATGAAAAATATTTTCTAGGGAACAAGTGTAAGGAGAAGAAGATTTGTATGGCCTTTTTTGAGGATGTTTCTAACAAGGAGGTTGAATTTTCCCCTATGAAAGAGATACCCTAATCAAATGATCCTACTCTACCCATTGATCCACTAGAATTTGAACTATTGATTTCGTTTCACTCCCTCACTAGATTATCTACTCCCTAAACCATCAAGCTAATTGGATACATTAAGCATAGGAAATTCATAATCCTTGTTGACAGTGGAAACACCCATAATTTTACTCATCTTCGCATTACCCATGAAATAAATTACTATATCCGTGTCATAAACAATTTTCAAATCATTATTTCTAATGGAAGTTCCATTAAATGTCGTGGGCATTGTGAAAATGTACACCTACAAATTGGTCAATACCACCTAAAATATCATATGTTTGCTATTGATATGGGAGTTTGTGACATCGTGCTCGATGATGAATGGATACGAAATAGCATCCCCATCCTAGTGGACTTTAAGGAACTCACCATGCAATTCCAACAAGAGGGACAACAATATAAACTCCAAGGAATCACAACAGGATCACCTAATATCAACAACTCCCATCGAATGGAAAATCTACTCAAAAAGCTCATTCTGGCATTATTTTCCAACTCCATTCCATTCATGACGTTGAGCTTCCCTTTATGCACTAGGACCTCCAATATATACTCTCTAGAGACTAAGATATTCTTAACACTCACCATGGGCATTCCCCTTTCCACATGCCCATGATCATTCCATTCCTCTAGTATCGGTCAATCTTCCTCCCAATGTTCAGCCTTATCGTCATCCCTTTGCCCAGAAAAATGAAATTGAGAAAAATTTTCAAGAGTTGCTATAATTTGGTGTTATTTTTCCTATTACTAGCCCCTATTCTTCTTCGGTAGTCATGTTATTCAAGAAAGAAGGCACTTGGTGCATGTGTCTTTATTTTCATGACCTCAACAAAATCACAATAAAAGGCAAGTTTCCCATTCATGTCATTGATTACCTTAATTTGGATAAATTGAGTGGTGCTCAATACATTACAAAACTTGATCTTCATTTTGGATAACACTATATACATATGAAATAACAAGACATCCCCAATACTATATTTTGAACTCATGAGGGTCACTATGAGTTCTTAGTCATGCCCTTTGTCCTATGGAATTCCCCCTCCACTTTTCAAATTTTCATGAATGATGTCTTTTGTCCTTTCCTCCATCATTTTGTATTAGTTTCCTTTGATGATATTCTCATCTATAGTAAAACTTCAAAATCCCATATCACCCATGTGGATCAATTTCTCCTTCTATTGTCTAAGAATAAACTTTTTCTGAAACAATCTAAATGTGATTTTGGTGCCTATGAAGTATAATATCTAGGTCATATCATTGGAAAGGATGGTGTATGGGTGGATATTAATAAAATTGAAGGTATGAAGGATTGGCCTTGCCCTAAAATTCTTAAAATATTTCAGGTTTTCTTGGGTTTAATGGGCCATTATTGTTCAGGATTATAGAAAAATTGCATCTCCTCTCACTGCTCTCGTTAAAAAAAATGCTTTCAGTTGGAATCCAATGATTGATTAGTCTTTACAAGCCTTGAAAGAGGATATGTGAACTAATATTGTCTTGGAACTACTTGACTTCACCAAGCCTTTTACCCTAGAATGTGATGCATTAGGGAAATGAATTGGGGTAGTTCTTATGCAGGATGGTCGACCTTTCTCTTTCACTAGAAAACAATTATCAGAGCGACATTTGGGCCAATCAACCTATGAAAAATAATTGTTGGATATTATGCATGAAGTATATCTGTGGAATCCTTATCTCTTGGTGAAATGCTTCTAAATTAAAATTGACCATCGTAGCCTCAAGCATTTTCTAGAGAAAATAGTTTCCTCCCCGGAGAAACAAAAATAGGTGACCAAGTTGTTTGGATATGATTATGACATCTTATACAAGAATTCAAAATAAAATGTGGCTGCTAATTCTCTTTCAAGGAAATGTGAAGACGAAGGGTCTCTCTTTTCCCTTTCTTTCATTGTAGTAGATTGGCTTCACCTCGTTCACTAGGAATGATTGCAAGACCCCAAAATTTCTAGCCTAATCCAAAAATTGCAAGAACATCCTCAAGCTTATCTAGGTTGAATTTGGCACAATGAAGAGCTTCACTATAAAGGTCACCTATATTTAACCAAAAAAATGAACCTTAAACCTATTGTCCTCTATGATTTTCCTGCTTTACGTGCAACTAGGAATTTAAGTTTTATCGAAGTCTATGAACGGATCAAACGTTTTTTTGGGGGAATGGTATGAAATAGGACATTCATGCCTTTGTGTCTAAATTTCATACCTATCAATGCAATAAGGGTGAAATAGAAAAATATCTAGGCATGCTCCAACTGTTATGGATTTGACCTGCTATTTGGAGGGATATTTCTATGGATTTCATTGTTGTATTACCTAAATTGAGAAATAAGTTAGTCATCATGGTGGTAGTAGATCATATTTATAAATATACTCATTTCTATACTCTTAAACACTCATTGACCACATCTACAGTGGCTCATTTGTTTATGAATAATATATTCAAACTCCATGACATACCTCATTCTATTGTCTCTTACTGATATCCAACGTTCACCAACAATTTTTGGCAAGAATGTTTTGAACTCCAGGGAACCCAATTGCATCTTAGCACCACCTAACATCCCCAAATTGATGGACAAATAGAAACCCTAAAAAAAAATTGAAACATGTTTGAGGTGTTTTTCATCCGAAAGACTAACTCAACGGGATTAGTGGTTACCCTAGTTGAATGGTCGTACAACACGTCTTACCATACTGGAACTTCCATGACTCCTTTTGAAGCAGTCTATGGGAAAAATACATTATCAGTTCTCTCATACATGCCAGGTGTCTCCAAGGTTCAATAGGTGGACAAAAAGCTTACATTCTAAGCAATCATTCTCCATACCCTCAAATAAAATTTAGTCCTAGCTTAGAATCTCATGAAAGAACAACCAATTCAAGGTCATTCTGAATGTAAATTTTTTTAAGGGGACCGAGCGTTTCTCCATCTGCAACCTTATAAGTAGACTTCACTCAAAGTTGAACATTGTCAGAAACTTTCCCCAAATTTTATGGTCCTTATACAATTCTCATGTGAGTAGGGCCTATGGCGTACCAGTTATCTCTTCCTAGTCATTCTAAGCTCCATCTTATTTTTCATGTCTCATGCTTAAATAAAGTGATTGGAACTAAGTTCCAAACTCAAACTAGTCCCCCTAAGTTGGATGAATAAGGTTCCATTTGGTTTCATCCCCAAGTAGTATTGGAACTACATGAGCATCGTCTCCATCAACAAACCATCAAGGAAGTGTTATCTCAATGGAAAGATACAACTCTGAAAGATTCCACCTGTGATCCAGCTACCATTTTGCAACAATTTCCTCATCTCCATCCTTGAGGACAAGATTATTCTTCAAGGGGGATGACATATTAGGGACGTAACCTTGCTTATATTTCACGTAGGTAGAATAATATATTTACCATGTAATAAATGTTGACATTAGTTAATAAGAACTATTTAATAGTGTGAAAATATCTAATGTAAGAAGACTTAATAGAATCCTATGCTTCTATAAATATCATTCTCTATAATGTTATTTAGAAGGTATAATTAGTATAAATAGGAGCAAAAGGTATGAGAAAGTCTTGTTTTGATAATTATTGTAATGGAGATCTTCTTTACTGGAGGTTCCCCCCTCAAAAAGGCAAGTGAGCTTGGCATTCTATCAATAAAGGTATCATTTTTGGTGTTGTGATTTTCTATATTTTGTTGTTCTTTTGGTATTTGTTGCAATACTTTGTTTATGCATAATTATAATACATTTTCTACCTTACAAAACCTTTACCATAGATATGGATTTGTTCCTAAGTACTTTGAATTTCTATTCCAAGATGTCTATCGGTTCCACCTAGAAATCCCCTTTGTGTCCCACCTGAATCATAGTACAATCAATTCTTTGGTTAGGGTGAGGCATGTATTTATTTAATAATGACACATGGAACACATTATGCACTCTCATGGATGCAGGTAATTCTATCATATATGCAACTAGCCCCATCTTTTCTAGGATTTCAAAAGCTCCACAATATCTTGCTATCAACTTTGGGAAACTTTCTAATATTGACAAAATTATCTTTTCCTTCACTTTTAAAAACACATGTTTTTCCACTTTGAAGCCTCTAAAAAATATATTCTTGTCTACATAAATTTTCTTCCTATCTTGGGAAACCTTTAAATTCTACTTGATCTTTGTCATTTTCTCTTCCATTTCCTTCAAACAATCTAGCCCAATAACTGCTCTATTTCCTGGGTTATGCGAACTCATTGGTGCGTTACACTTACTAGCATACAATGCTTCCAATGGACTCATTTTCAAAGAGGCCCGATACCCATTATTGTAAGAAAATTCAAGTAAATGAATATAATCTTCTCACTTTGATGGTTGGTCCATCACATATATTATAGGAATGTCCTCAATTATTTTGTTATTCCTCTCTACTTTTCCATTTGATTCTACATGATACGTTGTACTGAGATTTAGATCTGTCCCAAAATATTTGAAAAAACCTTTACAAAAATTAGATGTGATCTTTGGATATCTATCTAAAACTATTTCCTTAGGCACCCCACGTAGCCTAGAAACTTTCTTCATGTAGATTTAGGTAATATGTGTTCCCTTGTGTGTTGCCTTCAATGGAATAAAATGTGTTTCCCTAGTTAATTTATCCACCACTACCATGATGGAATAATGTTGCTTCATTGTTCTAGGAAGCTTTGTAATAAAATAAATTGTAACTACCTTCCACTTCAATTATGGGATTGGCAATGGCTATAGAATCCTTATTGAATTTCTATGTCCAGTCTTCATGTTCTTTCACTATAGACATATGGCTATGTAATTAACCACTTGGTTGTTCATTCCAAGCCAAAAAAATTGGCTTCTTACAGCTGCAATTGACTTTTGATACCCTAGGTTCCCAACATGTGACACATTGTGCATTTCCCTAAACATTTTATTTTTCAGCTCACTAGAATTTGGTGCATATGTTTTTCCTCTATAAGTGAGTATTACATCCTCTTTAAGATCACAATATTTAAATTTCTTCTATAAATTTCCTTGTTGTAATGTTTCTTTATTTTAAAGCATTGTTGATTTGAATTTTTTGCTGCAATAATTTTATCTTTTAGATTTGTCTTTTACATGTTGATGGTTGTTGTATCCATCTCATGTGTTTTCCACTTGAGTGCATCAACCACATGATTCTCTTTTCCTTTGATTTTCTTAATCCCAAAGTCATATTCACTTAAAAATTCAAGCCATCTAGTTTTGATGGCATTTAATGTGGGCTATCCAAATAAATGTTTCAAACCACAGTGGCTCATCCTTAGCTAAAATTTCCTCCCCATGAGGTAATGTCTCCAAATTTTCAATGCATTAATAATGGTTGCTAATTTTAGATCATGGGAAACATAATTCATCTCATGATCTTTTCATTTTCAGGATTCATAGCATATCAAATCATATTTTTTAGTGAGGACTCCACCAAATAATATTTCAACTTTGGTTTTCCCATTATGTATGGAATATTGGACACTAGGGAAGCTCCTGACACCAAATCAATAGATAAATCAATGTCTTTGTTTTGTGGAAGTCATGGGATTTCCCCAAAAATATCTTCAAAATCCCTCAAGACCAGATGGTTTTCAATGCTTACTACTTTATCTCTAGCTTCCTCTTCCATATGGGCTGCAAAAATCTGGCATACCTTCCTAAAACTCTTTTTCAATTACATAGCTAAAATTTCTCTAACAACTACAACTCCTGGAATTCCTTGTTCCCTTTTTCATCAAGACATTTGATTGTCTTTTTGTAATAGTGTAGGACAACATGGTGTTTTTCCAACCAATCCATGCCAATTAGACAATCATATGTACCCAATGGTATAATGTTCACATATACCTTTATGTTGAGTCCATTCATGTCTATCGAACAATATTTAAGTAGCTCTTTCATCCTCCTCTTAGCCCCTATGGATAGCTAAACTAACCAATATTTATTATGCTTAATCCTTTGCAAGTGAAATATTTCAACATTGTTGGAGTTTATGTAGTGATGGCTAGCTCCAGAATAAATTAATATTCCTACAGGTTAGTTATCAATCTTACCTTCCACTTCAATCATGGGGGAGTGATATTTTTCTTTCTTTTTTTTCCAAGGATGCATAAATCCTTGGCATGTTTCCTCCCATTTCCTAAATTGCTTCCTCCTGAATGTTGTGRAAAAACCTCATTCTTTCTCCCTTTTGAGGGAAGTCCATATATAAGTGATTTTCCTCACATCCTCAATATTATACAAGTTCCTTCCTTGGCCTTTTCCCAAATGAATCTACATTCTTTTTCTCATTTTGGTTGAATGACCATGCTAATTTTATTGGTAGTTGTTAWTGAAAAGGGGTGGCTTAAAACATTCTTTTCTTTGATCYTTTTTACCCTTCATATTGATATTCGAAGATTTTTGGAAAACCAGCCTTCCTCTGCTCTACTCATAAAGATGATTTGATCTCCTTATGGCTTCCTCCAAAGTCTCGATGTTATAATATTGTATATTGTCACTATAGATGGAGGGTAACCTACTTGGAAACCTTTGGATTTTGACTTTCACATCCTTTATGAAGTCCACATACTTTAGCAATTTAAAAAACCTCTTCCCATACTCATCTATTGTCATGATTCCCAACTTGAGTTCAAAGAACTCTTTCATTCTCCTTCCATAATAATTCTTGTATAAATATTTATCTTGGAAATAGCCTTTGAACTAATTCCATGAGATCCTCTTCTCATCAAGGTGTTTTGATTTTTTAAGTTGATCCCATCACATGGATTCCTTTCCTTACTAGTGATATGTTGTAATTATAGCTTCTACCTGTGACTCATAATCATGTAATTGGAAATATTTATTCATTTCCAAAAGCTAGGCCTTGACCTATTATCCTTTCATATGCTCACCATTGAAATTTAGTGGCTTAATTTTCATGAGTTCACCTTATAAGATGTTGGCCTCAAGTCTTCTCCTCTACCTTCTGATAGGAGACATACTTCGACTTCACCCTGGCCCTAAACGTGCATGAGATCTCCTAGTGGATTTTTTTGGAGAATGATGGCACTTTTTCATGCTTCTTCATTGTCTATCATTCCCATGATCATCCCTTCTACTTTGGGATCTAGATGTTGTCACTTTTCTAGAACTAGTTGCTTGCTTGGTGCTAGATTATTTGTTATCTTTCCTATGCAACATATTTAGACTCTGAAGCATCTCTTCATGAGCCTTCATAATCCTTTCATTATCTTCCCTATAACTCTTCAGTTCTCTATGCAGGCTTCTCATAGTTATAGGCTCATGCCTTCTTATTCTTCCACTAGATTCTATCTTAGCATTTCCCATGTTGAGATGTACACCTCGGACCTCCTCCTCATGGATATAATATCCCCAGGAATCTTCCATATCTCCAAGTCTCATATAAGAACGAAACTTATTTTCCTCTACCTCTAATTTTGCATGAGATGTTCATGTAATAATTATTCTAAGAACATGCATACTATAAAACATTTCATTAATTATAATATATGTTATTCTTCATATACATTTATGAAGAACATAATGTGCTAATTAAAAATTTGATGCCTTAGGCACATTCTTCTCTGAAACATATCTCCAACGAGTGTACTCACATCTCATTTTGTGTTATGAGTAAAAAGTTACAACATTCACATGTTGCAATTTCCACTCACTTACTATTGCATAATTTACTTTATTACTTTCTATTAAATTTTATCTCCCAATTCAAAACTGTAGGTAGATATATGTCTTCTCCTCCTCAATTCCTTTCCAATGACTATTTTGTTTCTCAAATCTAACCTTTGAGCTGAAAGTTATGGTCCAACAAAGTTTATATTGTTTTATCGTTTTATCCATGTATTCTATAGGTGTCTTTTTTCTCTTCCTATGCATTTTTACATACCCATATTCCAATTATAGCTCCATGGTTGTCTTCTATGGTTCATAACCTCCCCATAGATTGCTCCTGTGTCCCAAACTGACTTCTAAGAAAGGAATTATGCCCTTCGTAAGTGAATTTCTATTGAAATTGTGTCGTAGTTGTTTTGGCTATAACTTTGTCATACGAGCTCTATTTTGCACCTGAAGCAACTTTTTGGATAGCTATCTCTTGGTTATTTTATGTAGGATATATACATAGGGCCTCAAAATTATCCCTCATGTTTAAGACCTTCAAAAATCTAAAAATTACATATAAAATTGTTTTTTTTACTGTTATAATAACCTTTTAACCTAGGTCATCGATCTCAAAATTGAGAGAATAGAATACGTTGATATGAAACATATAAAATATCAATGATTATCATTTTCATTTAGGTGCATGAAAAACCCTGCCAAAACTTCCAACTAGATCATCGGCCATAGGTCCCTTCCTTTGGAAATTGATTTGAAATACATCGCTAAACCAACCGACGCAAGATCTAAACATCCAAATGGTCAAAAAAGAATCCAGACCATCGATCTGTCTCATTTTTCAAAGTAGAAAAAACAAATATCGGTCATCGATCTTCTATACCTTTCCAAACTTTGAAAACCTTATAAGTTTTTAAATCTATTCACGATGAATCTCGATCCTTGAACTCAAAATAAAATGTGATCTTGCTCGTCGATTTATCAAACTTCACACAACTCTAAAAAATCCATTAAAACTTGACATTTGACCTTCCAAGTTGAAATTTAACTCTATAATTTGATGCCATTGATCACCCTCGACAGGGATGTAAGGAAATTCAAACTAAATGGTTTATAAATTTGGGGATTTCAAACGGGAATTCATTATTTTCCCCAATTTTGTCATAGAAATAGTCTGTATGAGTGCATTTTTACTAAATTCACACTAGTTGTTGGCCCATATGAGTCTATTGTTGAACCATATGTTCTACTACCAATTTTTAATGGACCCCAACATAACTGGGGATCATCAATACATGGAAAACACATAAAAATGAACTTTTTATGTTAGCTAATCCTATAGCTTACCAACTACAAGAAAAACACATAGATTTTAATGTTTCATAATACCATTAGTTAAATGCATATACAATGTGTTAAAAATGACATAAATGCAATTTAAATAACTCGACACAACAACATATAAATCATTCTGAAATAGAGAGTTAATACACATAAATTAGACTCATAATGCAACACAGAAACATGATAAAACACTTATCTTTCAAAAATGGTTATGCAACCAACTAATTGGGATGACCGTTCCACCCAACCATATAATTTTGATTCCAAATGTCCACAGCAAGTCACCCCCAAGATGGGGATATAAGTCCACAAAATAGGGTGGTCTCTCACTATCCACTCACCGCTAAGAAAATCCCACAATTCACTGGTATTCTCCTACAACTATCTTGATTTTCCACCATCTCTCTTCCTCTCAAATTGCCCAACCCAAGGAATGCACGCCATCATTTATCTCAATCCATTGAGCATCCCATTTGTTTATTAGGGTATCTCTAGCATAAGTAACCAAGAAACTCAAGGGAGCTCACTACTAGGAAAACTATGAGGAAAACAACAATAATCACATGTTTTTATAGTGCAACTAATGCATGAGTTCACTCATTAGGCCTGAAAACCTAGCTCGTTGGCTTGTTGTTCATGAAAAAATATTCATTGTCTAAAACTAATGTAACTACTCATACAAATTCCATCTCTTCGACTTACTTTATTGACTTTCACTCTTCCCCAAACTGATTGTACTCATCTCTCTGTGCTCCCAATAAATATGGGATCTGACTTCTCACGCCCACCCTCTTTCATGTATTCAATGATTTCCTTTGGTAAAAATCAACAACAAATTAGAAGGTTCATATACCATTAGAAAATTTAGGAAGTTGGTTGAATTAATAAACATGGGTAATTCCTCCTTGGACCCCTCTTAGAAATTCTCTTAGATTCTCCCCTCTCTTTTGGATTAATC
Organism: Picea mariana; assembly: GCA_032191745.1. Lineage (NCBI taxonomy): Eukaryota > Viridiplantae > Streptophyta > Pinopsida > Pinales > Pinaceae > Picea > Picea mariana. Next base: position 146,995 of record JASDQU010243316.1, on the reverse strand, counting down.
AACCCCCATCTATGTCCATTTCCCCTAGCAGTTGGAATCACATTTTATTATTAAAATTTTGAAATACAATTCACATATATATCACTTGGTCATGACCACATTTCATATCTACATTATGCATTAATTAAACGAGGGATTATAGTGGGGATGTCACATTGTCACTCCCATCACCACCTTACTTAATAAAAATGTTTTTCATTGGAATGAGTTCATAGATAAATAATCATAATATTTGAAGAATGTTATGTGTACAACCCCAATACCTACTCTGCTAGACTTCACTGAGACTCTTTTTTGGAACTTGATGCCTTGTTTTAAGGAAACAAAGCAGTTATCAAGCAAGAAATAATATGATTGATCATTACTAGAAAAAAATTCTGAGAGAAACACTTGGTAAAATCCACCTATGAAAAATAAATGATGGATGTCTTGCATGTTATGGATATCCAACATCCCTATTTATTTGGGAAACATTTCTAGATTAAAATTTATCATCACAACTTAAAATACTTTCTAGAGAAAGGAATTTCATCCCCAAAGAAACAAAAATGGGTTACCAAAATGTTGGAATATGATTATGAGATCATTTCTAAGAAGGGAAAGGAGAAGGTGGTAGTTGATCATTTAGAATTCAAATGGCACCTCATGTATCTCAAGGATACACTCAGAAGAATGAATAGATTCACTATAAAGGGAATCTATATTTGAGAATATATTCCACCTTTAAATGAACATTGTGATCTGCACTCCATGCATCTCCAACAATAGGTCATTTCGACGTTCATAAAACATATGAATGGATCAAATGTTCAATTTTTTTGGTAAGGCTTGATGAAGTACATATGCACTTTTTTGGTTGAATGTGACCTTTGCCAACAACACATGGAAGAAATAGTGAAAACTCCAGGTGAACTACAACCTTTGCCTATTTCTCCCACTATATGGATTGACATTTATATGGACTTATTGCGGGGTTACCGAAATATGGAAATGAAATTTTCATCATTATTGTGGTTGATGTCCTTTCCAGATATCATCTTTTTTTTCTTCCTACAACACCCTTTTAATGTTTCCATGGTTGCTCAAGTCATCATGGATAATACCTTTAAATTCCATTGTATGCCACAATCTATTATAACTAACCATGATCCCACTTTCACTAGTAATTTTTGGAAAGAACTATTTAGGATCCAAGGAACTCAATTTCATCTTAGAACTTACTATCACCTCTAGACTAATGGTCAGACTGAAGTTGTCAACAACTGTTTGTAAGCATGATTGAGGTGTTGTACTTTAGAGTGACAATCCCAATGGGTTCAGTGGTTACCCATAGAAAAATGGTAGTACAATACAACTTACCATGTTGCCACTTGAATGGCCCCCCCTTTGAGGCTATCTATGGCCAAAATCCCCCATTAGTGCTATCATAATTACAAGGAATCTCCAAGATATAGGAGGTCAACAAAAAAAATCATAGTTTGGGTTGAAATTCTCCACACCCTCAAACATAATCTACCCATGGATCATAATCGGATGAAGAAACTAGCTGATCAACATAGCTCCAAACACCATTTTGAAGAAGGGGATAAGGTGTTCCTTCATATGCAACCTTATAAGAATACCTTCCTCAAAGAGAACCACCACTAGAAGATTTCTCCAAATTTTTATGGCCCATATAAGGTCCTCAAACTTATTGGGCTAGTGGCTTGCAAATTAGAACTTCTAAGACACTCTAAAATACATGCAATATTTTAGATGTCCATCTTAAATAAAGTTGTTGGATATAATTTTCATGTTCAAACTAGCCTTCTAGAATTTGATCAAGACAATTCCATTTGGTTGCAGCCTGAGGTTATCCTTGAGAAAAAAGAGCATCATCTCCCCTAATGCATTATCTAGGAGGTCTTGATATAATGGAAGGATACAAAGCCCGAGGATGCCACATAGGAATCATCAACGATCCTTCAAAAATTCCCTCATAACTTGATTTGAGGATAATGTTAATTTTTTTTTGGGGGGGGTGGGCATGTTAAGGTCCTAACCTCCCTAACCCCCTAACTAAATAGATATGTTTCTATGTATTTCTATGTATGAACGTCATCTCTAGTAAATAAGTCTCATGCAGGAGTGTGAAAAAATAAATGTAAGAAGACTTACTAGAAGGTTCCACCTACTTGAATGCTCCTTCACTGAAATGTTCCTACGATGTATAAAGTACTATATAAGAATGTAGAAGCAATGTAATGAGATGCCTTGCGAAGTTATTTGTAATTGAACCTTTTTTCAATTCAAGCTTTGCCCCTCAAAGAGGCAAGTGAATAATGCTTCTAGTAATAGAGGTACAATATTTCTGTGCTATTCTAGTTCTTTATTTATTCAGTGTGGTTGCAATTTGTCTTTTTTATAGTAAATTTGGATAAAATATATTATTTATGCTCTATATCTTTTGATTTTCTAATAAAAGACACCACATCAACATTTTCCCTACAATAACTTGTTCGTTTAACTATATCATGTAAAAAACAACCATGAAGAAAGCACCATTTCTTAACATGTATAGGCATGGTATTTAGAACTAAGCTCAATCTCATAAATTTTAGTAGAGGTTTGGGTTTAAAGAGATGATTATTTTTCTGTCTTGAATTCAAAATATATTCTCCTCTAGCCTCATGGTATTTTAGCACTAAAAAATGTATATATAAGAAGCTATCTAAGTAGAATAAGTAATTGAGGGATAGACTCATGTTTGTTTTGGTTTTAACATATTGTGTGGTTCCTTCAATTGACAATTTTAACTTTGTAATGGTTAAAATAATTTTATCTTCTTAATGATTTTGAGGACATCATTGCAACTAGGAATGAGGTCTTTTTCAAAATACCAAAAATCCTTCTAACATTTATATATTCATCTACTGTTTACTACCCATTATAATATTATTTTTGTTTTGTTTTATTAGTGTTATGTTCACTTCTCTTTTTTTTTTTTTCTCTACATCTAGAGTAATTCGATGCATTCACAATTTGGTTAGATATGTTAGCTAATGAAAACTGAAATATATAATATATATATATATATATATAACAAAACTATATTAAAAAAAAATAACAAAATTATAATAAATTTAATGAACACAAATACATCTTGACTCTATATCTTTTAAACATGTAATATAAAATTATATTGTTTATTTTTTTTTTAAATGGATTTAGTCATTGCCCTTGGGGGGCAGCTCAATTGGCAAGTGCCGTGAAAATAAAGTTCCATGAGGTTTCGAGTTCAACTCCCCTCGACTTACCTTGTGTGTCGCGTAAGGGGCGTCGTGGGCACACCTGGAGGTTATAGTGGTAGCGGTTGGATAACATGGCCACGTGTAACGCGAGCACGTGCCACACTAGTTGCTGATTCCTCCAGACATATTAAAAAAAAAAAATTGGATCTAGTCATTTAACTTCATGTACATAGTTATCTACATACATGGTTTCTAATAATTTAGAACAAAGCATTTCATGGTTTTTAGTATCTTAGAACAAAGCAAGCTATTGTCATTAAAGATTAACAATAACTACATTTGGGGTTCATCAAGACACATCCATAGCTATTTAGCATACTTGACTAAACCATACGAGCCATTACTAATATATTTCTCTTTTATTCTTTTTATTTTAGATTCTAAGAGTTCATCAATTTTTTCCTCTTATATAAAACCTTTATAATCTATTTTCAGTCCTCCTATAGTGATATGTTTTTTCCTTGCATAGATCATGTTAAATTGCACTACCACTTAGTTTGTACGACCATATTGTCAGTAAACAATTTACATTCTGAAATAAAGCATTTAATGTTGTATATGTTGACATATATACCATCTAATGTGAAATACCATTAAATCGGACAATATATATTTATGAGCATATACAACATTAAATTCTTTGTTGTGGGCTCCATATTGATAGCCCATACCATTACTATATGTCTATCTCATACCATTATCATTATAATTGTAGAAACCAAAGTTATAATTTGTGTAAGCCAAAGGGATATCTTAATTAATGTGGGCACTATGTAAAATCAAGTACGAATGAAAATAGAATTTGGAAGCATCCTCATTGAAAATCAACATTGTATAAGAGACACTAAAATTACCCCATTTCCAGAGAGGATGTTTTTTCCAATGAATCAAAATTTTACTTCTTCAATTCAATTTTTCGAAAATCAAACAATCTAACTCATCTCAGAATCAACCATAAATTGTCAGATTTTCGAAAAATTGAATTGAAGAAGTAGAATTTTTTTCAATTAAAAATGACAATATAAATACCCCTTCCCACACCCCACTTTTAAAAAACATGCACAAGAAACATCTACAAGATAATAGTTATGAGAAAATAGCCATCCTTATACACGGAACACAATGAATTAAGTGGAGGCAGCTCGAATCAATTTCAGAATTGTTTGTGTATTCAATCCGTGAAGATTCGAAGCATCACAATGAATCCTAGTCAAGTCATGACCATAGAAGGGAATTATATATTATACTTATATTATAAAATACACACGACCGAAAGAAAAAGTTACATAGTGGATAACATATTTTCAAAGTTCAATAAAAAGGGTACGTGTACAAACCTTTATAGTCATGTCCATACAAGTTAATTATATATTCATACTTTCATATAAAAAGTATACATAACGAAACGAAAATAAATTATAAAGTATACATAATCCTAAGAAATAGTTACATAGTGTATATTTACGTTGGAGTGTCTTTTAGGGCACGGCACCTCTATGGACTTCATTAGGAAACTTTGTCATTTAAAACACTTATTGCATTTTTTTTTTCAAAATCCCCACACACGGTGTGTCATTCATGTGTTTTCTCCTCCGTTCACTTGTTTGAGTGGACCATCCTCCAAGTAGGTTTATGTTGATACTCTCCAAGTGTGTTCATATACAAATCCATTCAATTTACCAATGAAATTGAAGATGCAAAGGCTTTTAAGAGAAGATTGTTTGTTGTTTTTCCAAAATCTCCACACACGGTGTGTCATTCATGTGTTTTTTTCTCCGTTTGTTCACTTGTTTGAGTGGAACATCCTCCAAGTAGGTTTATGTTGATACTCTCTAACTATGTTTATATACAAATCCATTCAATTTCACAATGAAATTGAAGATGCAAAGGATTTTAAGAGAAGATTGTTTGTAAGGTTTGTAGAGCTTGACGTGATGAAGGATAGGGTTTTGTTTCACTTTGATTCACCTGAGAACCCCCACTTAGTAGAAACTCAAATGGACATAAAATTCAATAGCACTCATTGCCAATTTTGATTGTGGATGCATAGCTCTAGCGTAACCGAGTAAACTGTTATTCACAAGTGATATCAAAATCTTGAATGTAAGGTGTCATTGTTTCCCCCTTATTGTTATTGTTAATAAATTCATAACAGTAATGATGTACATGGAACATTAAGAATTCTTCTTATTGTGAAATAAGGAATGATAATTGTATGTCAGTTTAATTTCGAATGTCCAAGTAGCACAAATGAATCACCTAAATGCACTTTTTTTGTATTGTTAATCACATTGTTATGAATTAATTCATATTGGTGATAAGATTACTTGATAAAATATTTAAATAGATGAAAAAATAAAGAAAATTACTTTTCAAGCTGCAATATTTAGCAAAATGAATGTTAAAACGAGGTCAATGTATGAGATTTAACAAAACTATACTTCAATCTTGCAAGTTTATCTAAACTTCACTATGGTTATGCTCGCAATTTTTACAAATTTTTAAGAAATTAATTCTCTACAAAGTCATGAAGATTATCTTGAACTGAAAACTTTCTTTGCATAAATGAAAAATGTTTATATACAATAACTCACAAGATTCCTTTAAATCACGATAGGAAAATATTTCTCTTTTACTCACGAATATGTTTACATGTACAGCATGTCTCCAAAAAAGATTTACACCATTCTACCATTCCTTGCAATACGTTCATGCATTCCATCATGTAGTTCTATTAAGGTTCAGATGTTATAGTTTTAAAACGGTTGTAACTTCCTCAATATTTTTTAGAATCATTATCACGAAAACAATTTGAAAATAACACAACCACTTTACATTACATGGCACTTGTGCAACTACAATTTGATTCATAAACTAAAAAATAGGTCTTCCACAAAAGTTTTCAGTGAAGTTTTTGAGGCCACATCTTAAAATAGTTGTAAATTCCACAATACTTTTAAGAATTTATATTCTCACTCCAATTCAGAAAATGGCATGGCTACTCTATATATAATGGCATTGGTATGATTTCAATTCAGTTCATTAGCTAAGAGATGGTCGTGTTGAAATAATTGTCTATATGGTTTTTAAGGATACAACTTGAAATAACTATAACTTCCATGCTACTTTTAAGAATCACTATTATTGTATTATGAACCTCATTTGGAAATGAACAACTTCTCTACATCTAGTGGCACTAGTTTATGTGTAATTTGGTAAATGAGCCAACACAAAAATATGCCACCATAACATTTGGAAAGAGAAAATGAATTTAAAAAGAATAAAAAATTWAAAAAATCCTTCTCTTTATCCTAAGAAAATTTTTTGATACGCTTTTTTTTTTTTATGATATTTAGTGTTTAATATGATTCAGGTTATAAAAAGTGAATGAGACTCAACAATAGTAATGCATTTTTTATTTATATTCTAGAAGAAAAGCAATGTTGGCTTCAAGAGGCAATTCCCAAATGACCAAAGCTCAAATATATTTATATTTTTAAACACAATATTGTATTTATTTTTATAAATAATTTCTATCTACTCAAAATCCTAACCACTAATGGATCCTACATTAATCATTAAATCATATTACATTAATTGAATGTTAATTACTTATTAGATTAATTATTTAATTATTAACATAGTGGACTAAGTCTACAAGTCCACATTACTTTAATTTTTTTTCCATACATATCTTTACATTAATTATAATGGACCTTTAAACCTATATTACAACGTTAGGGTATCCTACCATTAATTGAATGCTAACTACTTATTAGATTAATTATTTAATTACTAACATAGTGGACCAAGTCCACAAGTCCACATTACTTTAATTTTGTTTCCATACATATCTTTACATTAATTCTAATGGACCTTTAGGCCTATATTACAACGTTAGGGTATACCACTATTCGTTTGCTCTTGATGTAGTTGGGGTTTCCTAATATGTTTAAGATCTTGTCATGGGACTATATGTTTTCAAGGTTTTCATGTGTTGTAATTTGATGTTCCACACAATTACTAGGGCTAGGGTTAATTATATTTTTCATGATAATTACAAAATGAATTTTGTTGTAATCAATAACTAAAATAAATGATTAATTAATGAAAATGTAATAAAAATAAAATACGTTCTAGTTTGAGCATGCACAATGTTGCCCATTAACTGTTAAATATGTTAAAGACATGCACAATGTTGCCCTTTGATAGTTAAATATGTTTCCAATTATGGTTCAAGCCATGGAATGAGAATGTCTTAACATAAATTCAAAATTCGAGCTATAAAAATGATGTGAAAAGTTGGTTTTCATAACCCTCATTATTGTCACCTCAAATGAACAACATCTACGATTCATAAAAATGGGATTTTCTTTTCAATGTATTCTCATTGCTCTGTTTGATTTTAATGTTGTCGTTACGTATAGGATAACATTGTTCTTACAATATCCCCGGATGGGGTGACACACAGCATACAAGGGCCATGTAGCAAGAGGCCAAGCCAAGCCATAAATATAGCAGGTTGGCTCCCATCCCCTCTCCATTGATTGTGGGAGCCCGCCTTCACTGCCAGCCAAAAGCCATGGGACTTCTCCCCTGCATGAACAGAGTGACGGATGGAAAATTCAATGCATGGGGGGCAATAATGGAAGTCGTCTTGTTGCATCTCCTCGTTATTACCCAGCACTGTATCGATGATCCAAATTTTATGAGCAGAACGAAATGAATACAGATTATTAACAGGTGCTTAACACAAAATAACAAAGATACAGAAAAACTGGTTTTCTATTCAATAACGAAATAAGTTGAACTATAAAATGTAGTGGAAACAAGCTTGTTGGAATGGTGGTGGCTTATCTCTGAGAAGAGATGTGATGGCTACGCACATTCGCAAGAAGAAAATTACAATGAGGCTCTAAAGGCCTTTTTACAATAAACAAGAATGTAAAAAACCCTAGACATCCAAAAACCTAACCCTAGGAGATGAAGCGCCAAAAGTCATGTGGGCCCCGTTTGGGTAAGTTAGTACATCAACTTCATGGGGTCGTAACGTTTGCATACGATCTCTGTTTTAGGCGTGTGATAACCCGTTAGAAATTTTTTCGTCAAGGAGATTCATTTTGGGGACTCAATCATGCTTTTGACTATGATTGATGAGCTCGATACTGAAAAACCTTCATTTAGGCCCTCAAAATGGCCCCGAAAGTTAAAACTGCTAAAAATAGTAAATTGCCAAAATTGTCAAAACACTTTTTTGAGCCAGTTGGAAAAGGTGGGTGGCCCTTGGCATGCACCAGGTGAGAAGCTCAAAGCTCTGGTGCAGCCATTGCAGAACCTCTTGTAATTTCCTCATCAGCATTACGTTCTCGATGCCATAGGAGAGAGGTAAGTCGCATCGCAGCCCTGTCTAGCATAGTCTGGCAGCACGATGGAGGAGGAAACAAATGCTAGAGCAGGTGCTCTCCATAGCATGCACTCATATATTTCAAGCAGCACGCAGAGGAGGGATGGCATGGTCACCTCCAATGGCCTATGTGGAGGAAGTCACCACAGAGGAGCCCATACAGATCCCTCTGGAGTCTCTTCTCTTTACTGTGCCAGAGAATCGACAATCTCCAAGCAGCTTCTCTGCAGAAGACACAAAGCCAACCACTGCGGCTCACCACGACACCAACACCATGGAGACAAAGATGGAAGAGGTCCACATCTTCTTCGTCGAGGAGGAATTCCCAGAGGAACTCCTCCACATGGCGTCTTAGGATGCCATACTTTCAGAGGGCTACGATCCTTCCAGAGATACAACGAGAGAAGGGGACCTCGGGAAGGAGGACAAAGCACAGGGATGGAGTGTGATGGCGGAGCACATGGAACAAGCAGAGGATGGAATGCAGGCTGCAACAGGCAAGGCTATGGAGGGTTCGGGTGGCACAACGACGAAAGGTGGAGAGGTCCTTGTGCCACCTCCTATATCGGTTGTACCGGAGCCATGGCATGGCCCCCACCCTTCTTCCACTCGAATCAATTGGATTTAGTGTTTGACCCGAGAAGCCAGATGGGAGACTAGGTTTACGGTGGCACATTCATGCACCAACGCATCGATATGTTGTATGAAGCTTTCTCCAATGGGATAGCTAGGAAAAGATGTTTGATGTGTGCAAGACCTTATACTATGCCGACTCGAAATGGACTGCATAACGAAGATCCTGACGAGGCTACTTATAGTGCTAACGGGTAACTGCATGGCTTGGAGTTCTTTCTGGTTTTGGTTAGCTATCAGTTTAAACTCTTTTATGTTTAGTTCCAAGTCCAGTCTAGTTTCAATTCTAGTTTTAATGGTTAATGTAAAGACTATAGGCCGCCACATTCCTTGGTTTCCTCTTGGTAGGGTTTTTTGACATAGACATCCAAGGCTTCCAATTGTTCTAGTTTCCACTAATTGACGGAACAGTTGGCAGCCTAAACACAGATGTTATTTTTGTATGTAATATAATATAATATAACCTGCCTCTCTTTTTATTTAAAAAAAACCATTATTCCTACAATATATTGGAATATCATAATAATGCCAACATAAAGTGCTACAATGTTATTTAGAATACAAATGAAAGTAATGACTATAACTAGAGAAGTGACTTAAAAATAAGCTATCCACACGATTGAATGAAAAATGGATTTGCAATATCAATATTTAATGTATTCTATTGTAAAGTTGTAAAAACAATATCCGTTTAAAGAATTAAAATATATCATTTAGTCGATGATGGATATTATGAAACCTACCTTCCGTTCTGAAATGAAACGTCCACCAAAGATTTATTGTTCTAGAACTGATAAATACTTGCATGTCTAGACTGTATGCCCAGCTTCTTCCATCTCTGTGGGACCTTGAAAATCGAATAAAATCAACGATGGAGATCATTCAGAGTATAGCAATGAATGCAAGTTTTAGTGATACACCTTTTCTGTTCTATCAGTTTATTTTAAATTGATAGAAATGAATGGATGATTGTAATCATATCAAGGGAAAGGTAATGTGACAGATATGTTTTACAGAATTCCGTTCCCGTGGGTTTCTTTTTAAAGTAGGTTCAGTGAATGGAAGGGTCCGGACTCCCAAATTTCAATCCATGTACTTCAAACAAATCAGTTGTGCACCGAATTTTATGCACCTTTATATCAGGCCGTTCATATCATCAATCTCTGTCGCTCAGCGGCAACTTTAGAATACAATGTTCGACCTTAAAGCCAGCGGAGACACGATAACTGTCGATAAAACAAAGAACGGGGGGCAATGAATGACCGCATGGATGGTTAAGAGAGAAAGAGACGTTCACGAGAATCGTTGGAGACTCCATAACTTCTCTACCTCCAATCCAATCCCGACATTAACAGAGAAAGCGACCAATTACGCCGAACCTCTGCACTGTCAGACGATGAAGGCAAGGCCTTATATCTGATTTCTGGAAAATAGGCGTAGCAAGAAAAACGGCCAGATAGAGAAGAGGTCACGGTAAAGGCGATGTTCTGTTTTTTTTTTTCATGGTATACAATTAAAGCGCATCAATATCATTGAATATATATATACTCCGTATGTTGTGTTTCTTTGTACAAATTTTGAATTCTCTGATTAGACCGTACGCTTCATGGATGAAACTCGGATCTGTAGTGGCTGATTCGGATTGATATTGTTTAATACGCCTCCACTCTTGACCATAGAATTGAATAATGATGGAGGATATTCTATCATTTCAATCCAGCACATTGGGTCTGTAGTATTAATTACTTGGGATCTATCTTAGTAGAGTCTCTCTGTTGCAATGATCATCTTGTTATCACTCTCCAATAAGCCTTTTTTGGTGGACCAGCTCACCCCATTACCTAGCAACTATCTCAATAGTCCCAAACAATAGAACCAATAGCACCAATCACATTGGTACCACTATCGAGTAACCTATTTTTTGTGAACCCCCATCCTTATGGATGCCATAAACCACAATCTCACCATTGAGTCTCATTCTCACCATCGAGTCAAGACCTTGGAAACTATGTGTGAGGAGTTGCAACACCAACTAGGCTATACCCACTCCTAGGTCGAGCAAAACTTTGTTTCAGTCAATGCCAAATTCAACAAACTAAATTCCATTCCAAAATAGTTGGCCCAACTCATGACCATGTACAATCAATTCAAGGAGCCATCATCTCCGCGACAGGGAGTTTAATCATCCAATCCCATGGGTTCTAACTTTCACTAATTTGGTCATGTTCCTATGACTCAGACATGGCATTGACTCCCTAAAGTGGATCTAAACAAATTTGATGGGTGTAACCCCACAAGCTGGGTCACTTAGATGCAACACCATTTTTCCCTACATGACATCACCAA
>JASDQU010243316.1:93187-108628 GCA_032191745.1 Picea mariana | reverse complement strand
CCACTTTGGAGTTCAACCATTTGAGCACCTTATCAACCATGATAATACAATCAATTCACCACTGCATCATATATATCAATGATCCATCTTTATCAATTGGTTTCCACTTAGACATATAACATTCATCAAGGGCATGATCCATATTTAACGATTGGTTTCCACTTGAACATATAGCATTCTCATCAAGGGCATGATCCATCAATTACTTGACATCGATCAATGACATCAATCAAACCAAACCATTTACATATGATCCAACAATCTCCCAAATAATCAAACCATTGGTATCAATGACAAACCATTGGCATCAATGACAACATGATCCAACAACTGGACCAAACCATGTTCCAATGCCAAGCGCTATATGCTCTGTATAGGCCTTTCTTTTGTGTATGCCAAGGGGTTTGACATAACACTCATGGAGTACATGAACCACTTTCTTCAAATGAAGAAAAGCTTTTATATATCCTACAGTGTCGAGGATATATAAAACTTAACTAAAATTCCAACCTTTGAGCTTCGTCCATGATCAAGAGCTCCTTAATTTTGAGCCTCAGAGGTAACCAAAGAAATATGTAAGATATTAACATGAACCTCCAAAATTGTGAAGCAGAAGGTTAAAATTCCAAACCAAACTACACAGTAAATAAATAGTAATATGGAAGTTGATATCTGTACGATGCTTATTTTATGAACTTGCTGACTTGTTGAACAAACTTTAGTTCAACCCTTCAAGCATGCCAAAGATACTCAAATCAGTATGAATGGGCAAGTTACCGACAAAAACTAAATTTGTTTAACTAAAATGCCAACCTTTGAGCTACAGAAATTTTGAGCTTCGTCCATGATTAAGAGCTCCTTAATTGAGCCTCAGAGGTGACCAAAGCAATGTGCAATATATTAACATGAACCTCCAAAAGTGTGGAGCACAGGGTTCAAAGTCTAAACCAAACTACACAGTAAATAAATAGTAAATATGGCAGTTGATGTTTGTACAATACTATTTTTAGGAAGTTGTTGACTTGTTGAACAAAATTTAGTTCAAGCCTTCAAGCATGCCAAAGATACTGAAATCAACATGAATGGACAAGTTACTAATAGAAACTAAATTTTGTTTTCATGCTATGAACAACCTTTGTGTTTGGAACGAAGCAAAGACACAATCAGGGTCAGTGAGCAGAAATTTTGTTTGTTGGTGCCAAGGAGTTTACACAATTATCCAGGGATTTTAAGCTGCTCATGTCGAAGTACTTATCTTTGTGACGTATTCTGCAGGGGAAATATTTGAATCATCATTGCCGGTTGTAATGCCTTTATATTATGACCTCATTTTCATCAAAATGCAGGGTTCTATTGCATAAGTTGTTTCCTATTCCCCTTGATTAATACTTTAGAATGTTGCAATGTTTGCATGCCAGGATTATTATGACTCTAGAGTTGAGTCTGAAATATTTTATAGAATAGATCAAAAAAGTTATGTGTTGCACTTATATCGGAGTCATCTTTTAGTCAAAACTGCTTGAAGTTGGAAATGATTGGAAAACTACCTCTTATTAGAGAATACATCACCCTATTCATATATGGTGCCTCTTTATCACTGGAGAGTCATCTTTTCACCCTAGTCCTAATGATTGGAGAGTCATCTTTTCATATATGTTGCCTCTTTATCACTGATGTGCTCCTCTATTACTTCACCCTCAACCTGCATATGAAAACTGTGTTGCAAAACTGTATTGAAGAGATTATAGGTGCAGACATCCCGGGATTGAATGGTGGAGCAGCTGCCGAAATTTTCTTGCTAGACTCTTGAGAATGCGGACTTCCTGCTTCTCCAGAATGAATTTCATCTGATGTGGGCTGCTCATCTTCTTCAACAACATTTAAATTTCCTGGGTCAGCAGAGCTATTCTCACTGATATTAGGACCAATTTATGTCTTCTCTTGAGAAATGGGGGAGTTTTTGGAGACTTCCTGAGAGTCTCTACCTACAGGTGAATCAGGATTTTCAATGTGTGTGCAAGAGGTCATGTCTTGAGTAGTATCTACTACTTCAGAGGAAGTAAGAGAGTCTACATTCTGGCTTTCCATTCCTTGTTCTGAAATTTGTATTGGATTGTTAGTTGCCTGAACTTCATTGCTTGAGTTGGTTGTTTTCACTTCTCTTGATTCTGCAGGAATGAAGACTCCGGTTCTTTCCGATCGATTTTCTCCACATCCCTTTCCTTTTTTTCTAATATCTACATCCTTCTTCCGACTACATGTGCAAACAAAGTTCTGTTCTTCCTCTGCCACAAGCTCTGTCTTTAACTGTTCTTTGATAACCTTCTCTATCTCATTTTCCACTTCAGTTTCTTTTTTAGTCTGTTTTTCTGCAACAGATTCCTCACTCACCTGTTCATCTGGAGCATCCTCCTTGGATGTGTCAACTGATGCTATTACTATACTCCCTAGGGGTGCTAAAGCTACTTCTTTGTAATAAGGACCTTTCCCAGGAATAGGAGTTATGAGAGAACTTGATGAGTTTGTTGTTGTTGTTGTCGAAGAAATTCTGGAATAAATAGGGACTATTGTTTTTGGAGGAGTTGTTTGTCGAGTTGGTTTAGATACTGGCTTTCCTTCTATGTCTTTACTTAATTTTTATAGATTTGTAATAGCAGGAGTGGTAGGTGAAAATTTAGAACTACTACTTACCAATTGTGTATATGTTCCAGTACCGTACGTCACTGATGGCATGGGTCTACCATGGAAAATTGAAGACTTGACCAATTTTCTCGCAATCAATGTATCTGCAGAAGCATTTCTTGGGGATGGATATGTATCTGCAGAAGCATTTCTTTGGGATAGAAAATTATTACCTGCTCCAGAAGACATGATTTTCCTCTTGGATGCTGATGAATTGGCATTTACATTGAGATTGTTCACTCTGTTGCGTGCAGGGTCAGAGTTATTAAAAGTGTTGTTTTCCTGAGTAATGTTCAATCTTGCAAGGCTTGGATTTTTAAGGCCATATTTACGCCCCCCTGCGTTGCTAGATCGGCCTCTGGGAACAGCCTCTTGCCATCCTTCTTCCTCCATATTGTCAAATAAAGAAACTTCAAAGACATCTGCCTGGTCTTCTGCACTGGGTGCAATGACATCATCTTTTGATTTATTAGGGACAACATCTCTTGCATTAGATTCCCCTTTCTCTTATGGTTCTGGAGATTGTTTTTCATCACTGTTACTTGGGTACAAGTTGATATCTTTTGTGAACTCATCCATAGGTGCATCCCATTGACTTTGGACAGGTTTACCTCTTAACTGTAAGATATCAATCCAGTATTGTATTTTGTTAGTAATTGCAAGAATGTAGAAAACACAAAATCATTATGAAAAGATTCACCTATTCTTGGATTATGATTGACAGAGCTCAACAGAGAAATTATAATGAAATCAATGAACTACCAAAAGCAAATGATCTACCTTGGTACGATTTTGCTTCTTTTTGTCTTTGACCTCTGCACTTGGGATTATGTAGTCTAACAGATCTGATACACTGGTCCATATTATTGAGGTCCATGTCAACATTTTATGGATTGATTATATCGTAAGAAAGTAATGATCAGAAAATGTAGTTGGCTCAGCTGAAGTTCACAGTACCTGAGATGACCTTTGCTTGCTATGGATGCATCTAGCTTTGGAGTACCATTACATGCAGCTTCCTGCTGCTCCAAGGCCTTTGAGTCAAAATACTCCAACCAGGAAGCAGCATCCTATCACAAAGAAAGTAGATTTATATCTTGGGATTAGAAAAAGGCAGTCTGCATGAACTCTGAGTGCCCACCATACCATTCTTATGCATCAGTTTGCCCAACAAAAAACCTTAGTTTAAAATGCCTCCAAAAGTACCTGTGTACATAAATCCTCTGGACCAAGTTTGGCTTGTAAAATTTGCAAAGTAGTCTGTTCATGCTGAACACTTAAAGCGTATGCTTCCATCAATGAAAGAGCAATAGCTATTGCATGATAGCTAGCAGCAGTCTGCAGAAAAATAAAATAATACAAACAATTCAACTATGTACTGGGACAGTGAATTACGATTGCTCAATTTTAATAGACAATTGCTTTATAGAAAGTATATCATAGTATTTCTTTTTATCTTTTGTGATCTTATTCAGTGGAACATAGGATTGAATGTTGCACACAATTAGGACATCAATCTTGATTCAGTATATTTCTATGTGTCTATCTTTAATAAATTTGCAGTGTTTATGTGTAACACACACACACACAGACCTGTATATGATCTGCTCCAAGCAGTCTTTGATTTCATTTTAGGCCTCATGAAGATACCTGAGAGCTACATGTATATTTCCCAGGCCTTCTTCCATCATAGCGACATTGATGTATGTTGCAGCAGTGTTTGGGTGTGATGGTCCACAAGTCAGGTGCAAAAGATACAATGCACTATTGACATACCTGCATTCAAGGCCCCCAAAGTTTGGTGAAAAGTGCATCAAAAATTGGCCAATAGAAAATGTATCAAAACACTGTTGATGCATATCCATAATCCCCACTTTAACACTGGGAGGTTTTTAAAGGATAAAAAAGATAAACTACTTTTGTGAGCTTTCAGAAGGAATGTTATAAAACATAGCTGTATTATTTAGGTTTGAGGTTTAACTAGATGCACAAGTATGTTCATGTTATTGTGTCTTTTCTACGAAAGCTAACTGTTTGCAGTCATTCACTTGAACTCTCCTGGTTGCACAACCAGCTCTGTTTCTCCCATTTTATGTGCACTTTGAAGTCTGGACTTTCCTCATTTCTAATTGGCAATGCAAGTTTTCTCTCTCTATCTATAGGACAACCAAGTTTTCTAGTTCATTCCATGTTTCTTTTATGCTTACTTTTCCTCAAGTACATGGAATAAATATTTTAAATTGCATATGCAAAGTCCTCAATCGGGTGTGGATTCATGAACACACGTGGATTCACTGGGGCAGGTGAAGATAAAAAATAAAAACTAGCACATATGATGAGTCTCAACATTGGAAACTGTACTTGAACTTGCAAAAAGCAGCACATTTGGACAATCTAGAAAACCTCTAAAAGGAGATAAAAGACATCAATCTTTTCAAGTCCATTGAGAAAATACTTGATTTCGTTAGATCAGCGTGCCATAAGTTGAAAGTCAACCAAATACACAGACCGAATTGGAATCCTAGTTTCCTTTTAAGAGCTTAAATACAACAAATATATTGTAGGTGAAGCTGTATCGACTTTTTAACTAAAACTCATTCAATAAATCAGGGAATTAGAAACAATAATCCAACCAAAGTTTGAATCAGGAAACTGAAACTGAAACAAAATTTGAATTTTTGAAGTTACATACACTCAATCAGCAATTAGCTAATATTGTGGATTTGCTTGACAAAAGAAATATTCTATACATTTAGAACTTACATTTTGTTTGTCATAAATATAAAAAGAAGAGAAAATTCAAAAGAGGGACTTCCACATTGGTTTTATTATCAACAATTGAGCAAAAGAATAAGTGATATGATAACCAAAGAAAGTGAGATTTATCTGCTACCAAGTTTTTCCTTTAGTCTGTACATCATTGAACAGGGCTGTAAATAGGAAGAAGGACTACATGTAACTTACTTTAGAGCCAATTCAGTGTGTTGAAGCCGATAATAGAATACAGCAAGGTCGCCATAACTTTTCATGGTATCTGGATGGTCAAGACCTAGTTCTCTTTCATTGATATCCAAAGCCTTTTGTTGATATATTATTGCCTGTTTAGATGGAAAAACGAAATTAAGAAAGGATTTTAACTTATAGATGTAGGCTGAATTCTGGCCTGTTGAAATCTTTCCCCTTCCCTTCCAAATTTTTATATTTAACAAAACAAAGAAAACTCGATAATAAGTAATTCCAAGATGTGTGATTCTTAAGCAGGAAAGCTCTGATAAGAAATTCAGCTATTGGGAATCTCCAATCAATAATTTATTAGAGAATCGATAGATAGAGTTAAGTTTAATGTTTAACAAAAAGTTTTGAGTGGTGCTTTACAAGTGACTTATAATAAATGGGTGGAACTTAAAATATCAGCATCAGAGTTTCCAAAGTAAAAATTTCTGTAAGAAAGACACTTGGATCTCATGAACTATATAATGCTAGAGGTATAATTAAAGGACCTATGAAGAAAAGATGCACAGCTTTTTAATTGCACAATTTTGTTCTTGGGCTCATGCTAGTGCTTAAAGTTCAATGCAGCAGTATCGAACATAGGAGAATTTACATCTCTTCAAAATTATGAGAGTAATTGCTTTGAGACTGCAAGGAATAGTTATAACAAACACGCATTCAGGTATACAGATAATATGAAAGAAAAACTCAGAATTAAAATCAATAACGTTTCATCCCGTCATATTTAAAAGTTCAGGAAACTTGAAAAATACAGGATAAGAGTTTTTGAATATGCTATATCATTGTTGAACAAAGAATATCTTGAGCATATTGATTTTTTGTTCAAAGAATTTCTCTATGAAAAGAATCCTTTACAAAAGTTCCCCGAAAGGGATTAGAAGCTAGTGCCTGTGGGGACTGAATAAAAGTAAAATGGTAGAGAAATATTCATATTGGACTCATATTAAGTAATTCCAGTCTAGGGCTATACAAATACAAAGAGGGATTTGTTTAACAGTGAGCATGCTGCCCAAGATGTTTCAATCTTTAATCAGTTTACTGCTAGAAACATTAACCTGAAGGCTTATTGTCATGCTATCAGTTGGAAGTAGCCATGAGATTTTAGCAATTACTGCCACTTCATTCTGTAGAGTTTCCTGTTCATGTACAGTCATAAGTTAGAATTGGTTCTTTTCGAAATATTTGCACCGGTACACAACTCATTACAACCCTTGAAAACACATACTAAAATTTTATGCCTTACGACCACCAGATTGAATCCCAACGGACAGATTTTACTTATGATTTGAAACTGGGCCACAAAATAAAATCCCCCCATTACCCTAAATTCTCATTTCAAGAACAATGGAACCAATGTGGCGGACTGGAGAACCAGCGCATAAAAGCATAAATGTTTATAAAAATGCGCCCTCTGATATAATTCGCAATTCTCTGATCTTTTCTAGTAAATCGAACTCCAAATTTTCTTCGAAAACTTAAACAGGAATAATTAATATCTGCACAGAAAATGCTACACTTTTTTTTTTCATGGAAATCCCTTGCCCTATTCCCGCATTCGATGCATTCTTACCAGGAAATCTCGGAGAGATCATGACAGATTTCCAGTTATTTTGACTGGCATTCTCCCGATCATGGCAGGATTGAGAATTCCACCGTCGAATTGATCAGATGAACTCTTGTTTTCTTTGCCATTGATGAACCCAAGTAAAGCCTTTAGATAGCCAGCTACCTGCTTGTAAATTCCGGCCACATCGTAGCCTTCGGCCTTGGCAAGAATAGTTGTAGGCTCCATGGTATAGGAGGATAGAG
This sequence comes from Picea mariana, assembly GCA_032191745.1. Lineage (NCBI taxonomy): Eukaryota > Viridiplantae > Streptophyta > Pinopsida > Pinales > Pinaceae > Picea > Picea mariana. The sequence goes on along the minus strand of JASDQU010243316.1, from coordinate 101,125 downwards.
GGGTTCAAATATTTCTCAGGTCCTCCTTTTATTTGTTTTATTTGGTTGCTTTCTGCTGGTGTTTGCATCCTTGGCGTTAGTGTGAATGATATATTTATTAGTGTTTCGAATTTGGGATTTTAAATTAACATAATCGTCCTCTCCCATGGAAAAGGCGGGATTTTTTTGTGGATTTCAAACTCTCCTCTTCCTCTCACACGCAAAAGAGCCCAAACCACTAGGTTTTTAATCTATTTAAGGATTTCCATTGATCATGGTGTTTTTTTAAGCTTACTTAAAAAAAAAATTTGTACAGTTGGATTTCAATCTTCAACTTAGGGGAATTTTAAATTTCTTTATAATGTAAAGTTTCAACAATTTAAGGAAAGCCTTTGTTTTCTCTACTCTTACTTCCCTCCCATTTTTACAAGATTAAATAGTTCATTTTAACCCATCTTTAATGATTATATGTGAAATTATGAAACTTTGTTTCACTTTTTTATTTATTACTAAAAATTTGGGATAAAAGCCAATTTTACCCTACACCTCCATCATGGCAACATAACGGTATGCTTGACAATGTTCTCGAGTGCTAAATAAATCATGTCCACATTATGTATGTTTTTCATTTTCTTCTTGTGGGTAGTATATATCCTTAATGTGTAAGATTTATCATGGAAAACACATGTTAAAGGTTGGCAATGTTCTAGAGTGCTAAATAAATCATGTCCACATTATGTATGTATATCCTTAATGTGTAAGATCTATCATGGAAAACACATGTTAAAGGACGTACTTAGCTAAGTCAATTAAGTCAAGACATAGAACACCACCATAAACTTGTTAAGTAAATTAAACCAAGATATATGACATAGGCATAAACTAATAACCAAATATGTGTGTTAAACTAGAGTGATGAAGAAATCATTATTAAACTAGAATGGTAAACAAATCACTATGTTAATTTAAATACTTGTAAAAAACTAATCACATGCATAACACACAAATATATTTAGTTGCACAAGAAGATAATAAAAATGTTATTGCAATCTAGATTCTAATGCATGTTGTTGCCTAATTGCCTTTGGCTTAGCAATCACAAGTATAAATACAGTTAACTAGTCAAAGTCACTTTACTTGGGCCAATGGTTTCTGCCCCCATATATATTGCATGAGCTAATAAACTACAATATAAAGGTGTGTAGAAAGTACATGAATGTTTCAATTGATATTACATAAACTATGGACGTAATGGACTTTTATCCTGGCATGTATCCTAACTCAACATTATTGTTTCTAAAATAATGCATTGCCTCGAAGCATATGCGACTCAACACTATTTAGTTTTAAAGCGAGGAACATTAAAGAGATGAAGAGATACATTGGAGTGATTTAAAGTTGATGTTATGAGTTTTGCGATCGAAAATGGTTCAAAAGAAGTTGGCATGGTGAGCAAAAAGTTGTAGACTGACTTAAAAGACACAAAATTGAAATTGCTTACATAAAGAAGTTGGTGTTGACGAAAACCAATTCTCCACTCATTAGTACTAACACTAGTGTGGTAGAATAATGTTGAAGATGGCCAACAAAATTATAACATGCAATGCTTTGTTGGAGTCACTCTGTTAATGTGTTCATGAGAGCATTGCTTGTGATTCTACAATTTGTCTTCGAAGGGATACCTTTAATGCTTCTAGAAGTAGTGAATTTTAGAGTGAGGAATGGGATAATAAGGGGGCCAGAGGATGCAATGACAGTAGGTGGTATGATCATGTGTTTGAACCTACCTTTAATTGTGGTGTGATCATGTGTTTGAACCCCCTTCCCTTCTCTCAACCATCCAATGGTATCAGGAATAGTATTCCTTCCCAAGGCAAACCCACCCCTCTCTCTTCTTTTCAGGGAATTCGGACAACAACAAATCCTCTCTCTTATTTCTCATTGAAAATATGTTTTTCAGTAGTACGATACCTATGGTTCTTAGGGAGGAGGTGCCTATACTCATCAAACACCACTTATCTTCTTTTCTAACCTATCTTCCTTTCTAACAAATTTTGTCGTAAATGCACAAACAAAATGCTAGGAATGAATGTCCTCTTAATACTATAGAAATATATGGAATTTATAAAGAGGAACATCAAAATAACAAAAAACAATCTTACCATGTATTAGGGCTACTTACCAGATATCTTAAGAGAATATGGAGCCACTATGCTTCATGATGCAGGAGCATCGCCAATACTTCAAGCGAGCCAGCGTGGAGCGGAAGACAGTTGGATAGGCCAACCCACATTTTGAAAACACTTTGGGATTGTTGCGTGATCTTAAATGGTTCATTTAAGAGACGGCGCACTTGTATTTGTAATGGACCTTGAACGGATAGCTCTCGTCCTTAGGTAGATGAGGCATTTAAAATAGTTAATACTGGTAGATAGAATAGTTAAGTCTAGATTTGATAGTTTAGAGCTCGAGAGGGAAAACGGATATAGACACCCTCATTGTATTATTGTAAGATGAGATGAGATGATTCATTCATTCAGGAGCAAGAAGAGCAAGCAGAGAACTATGTAGAGAACATTCATGTACAGATATTGAATTAATAGAAGAAAGCTTTGATTCAAATCCATGGTTATGTGTCTATTCTCTGTGTATTGATGTTATGCTTATGAATGTTTGTTTTCTAGGTATGCATTTGCTTTGTATATGCTATGCATAGGATTTCATGTTTTGAAACTGAAGTCTAAAAGAGGGAGAGAATAAGTTTCAATTGTTTCTCTATCTGAGTCAGGAGATTCCTGCAAAGAGTGCAGTCGAATTCGTCTGCATAGAGTGCGTTGATGAGGGCTCAGTAGTTTGACTCTTGTTCTCATTCACCTAGAAGTTGATTTGAGTGTTGAAGCCGTGCAGGGAGTGTGCAGGCCAAGTGAAGTCTCAGAGTTGCGATTCTGAGCAAGGTATTGGAAGACTGCTGCAGGCGTGTGCAGGGTCGAAAGACTTCAACACTTAGAGTTGTTGAAGAATTGTCGCAAGGAGTGCACGCAAGAAGTTCCCAAAAGGACTTAAAAAGTCGAGAACAAACTCGGGAGGAGTAGGCCTTCGAATTCATCGAAGGATAAGAGCAGGGAAGTTGCCATTGAACGATCGAGGGAAGCGTCGCAGGTTTGCGAGCAGACAGCGAGTCTCGAGGAGAGACACTTCTTCTTTTTCGTGAACTTTCACAGAGAAGAACGGACGGTCGAAATTCTCCGAGGGGAAGTCGCGAGAATCCGAGGGCCGTTGGATCTTGCGGAGGCGCAAGGTAGTTACTGCGTAGGTGTGGAGAAGGATTCAAAGCTCAGGAAGGGCAGCGCCGTTGATAAAAGTCGGCTAGGGCCGTTGAAATATTCGTGAGATCGCCTATCGGGATCTCATGAAAATAGTGTCAAAGATTTGACAACGGGAATCGCGAAGTCGCGATGTGCGATATCCCAACAGTGACGTAAGCCATGTGGGACCACAGGTCAGTGGAATACAGGTGGCTGAGATCGGAGATCTCGCGAGTTCGGGGCTCGCAAGTTAAAAGCCCAAATATTTGAAGATTCAAGTCGCGAGGCGCGAGATAGCGAAAGCGTGACGGGAGAATATCGGAGTCTCGTCACATCGGAACTCGGAAACGAAAAGGTCAGCGGTTAAGTTTGCGAGTACGCGAAGCGGCGAAGTGGCAAGAGGATCAGGAGTGTCCATCTGATCGGGACAGGTGGCAGAGAGCTAAGGATCTCAGGAACTCGGGAGCTCGCGAGAAAAGGCTCGAGGGATTGGTCACGAAGATCACGAGGTCGCGAGAGAACGAAGTCGCGAGTCTCGGCACCTCGGACCTCGGGAGTCGATGGGGAAGTTGTTAAACCTCCCGAGTAGCGAAGCCGCGAGGGAGCGAGGTCACGATAGTGCGGAAATCTCGATTGAAGTGATAGGTGTGGACGAGTCAAGTCACACGTGTGTATCGGAGTCTCGGTACCTTGGGTATCGGAGGTTAGAGAACCAAAATCTTGGTATCGCGAGTAGCGAGGTCGCGAGAGAGCGATATCCCTAAAGAAATAAAAGAAGGGGATCGCATGACGAAGAGAATCTGTGGGTAGGAAGATTCTCGATAAGGAATCGGAAGAGCCTTGGAGTTCTTCGGGCCAAGGAAAAGAAGGTCCTGGTGAGAGCGAACGTCCTCCGAGAAGCACGTATTGCATCAAGTGGTATCAGAGCGGGGTTTGAATCTTTGTTTTCTATAGCAGAGAGGGAGAATTCACCATGCCACCCAGAAGAGAAAGACAGTCACCCGACCTAGAAGACAGGGAGGTGAGAAGAAGAGGTAGGCCGGCACAGAATCTAGAAATGGAAAGGCAGATACGTGATCTTCAAGCAAGGTTAGAAGATATGGAAGTAGTGGAGAGACGCACAGCCGGTGCTGGAGATCTGAGTGACTCCGAAGGCAAAGCTTAAGCTGAACAACAGGGAGAAGTTGCAGCCGAAGATGCAGCAAACAAGCGATTGATTAAAGTTATCGCTAGGATGAGTTCAAAGACGAAAATGGACATTCCAGCTTACGAAGGAAGCTTGGATACAAAAGAGTTACTGGATTGGATCCGAGCTCTTGACACCTACTTCGACTATGAAGATATCGAAGAGGATAAAAAGGTCAGGCATGCTGTCACGAAATTGAAGGGACATGCAGCATTATGGTGGGACGAGCTTCAAGCTGATAGACGTTCCAAAGGCAAGCAAAAGATCAAAAGCTGGGATCGAATGATTGCGAAGATGAAAGTGAAATTCATCCCAAGGGACTACCAAATTAATCTGTTCAGAAGAATGTAGAACCTGAGACAGAAACTGATGACAGTGAAAGAATACACTGAAGAATTCTATCGACTGAACATCAGAGCAGGTCATCGGGAGAGCGATGATGAGAAGATTGCCAGATATCTGAATGGCCTGAGATACGACATTCCAGATGAATTAAGCATGGTTACCATCAAGACGGTGGAGGATGCTTATCAGATGGCTCTGAAAGCCGAGGAGAAGTTGAGCCGTAAGCAAGGACAGCGAGGGCGAGGCAGAAGTAAGCCCAGAGGCAAGGTAGTTTCCCAAGAGAAATACCAGAAGCCCAAGGAGGAATGGAAGAAACCTCAGGGTAAGGTTGAAGAGGTGGAACCTCATAGCGAAGACAGCAATATGCTGAACAAAGGGGACAGCGTAATGAGCAGAGAGGAGATTATGCTGACGCAAACACTTTTCCCCGTACCATAGGTAGAGGAAGAGGCAAAGGAGGAGTCATCACATGCTTCACATGTGGAAAGGATGGACACAAGGCGGTTGATTTTCCAGATAGGAAAAAGAATAGTGGAGAAGCTCACATCGCCAAAGCACAGAGGCGAGATGCTGAGGTAGAAGGCGCAGAAAGTGGAAGTTCACTTCTGATGCGAAAAGTCCTTTTGACACCTGAGAAAGAGGTGCAGGAGAGTTTAGCTCAAAGGACCAGACTGTTCAGGAAAGCTTGCAAAACCAAGGATAGGAAATGCAAGGTTATCGTGGATAGCGGAAGCACAGATAATCTTGTTTCAACCGAGATGGTGGAGAAGTTGGAACTGGAGACAATTGATCACCCGAGTCCATATAAAGTCTCGTGGCTACAGAAGGGACATCAGGTGAGTGTCACTAAACAGTGCTTAGTTGACATCAAGATAGGAGGATATAACGATAAAATACTCTGTGATGTCATTCCCATGGATGTATGTCATTTATTGCTGGGTAGACCATGGCAATATGACAGAAATGTGGTTCATGATGGGAGGATGAACACATACACTTTGGAAAAGGATGGGAGGACACACAGGTTGCTTTCGATAAAGGATAAAGAAGTGAAGCCGGAAGTAAGCAATACAATACTTCTCATGAGTGGGAAGGAGCTTCTCACAGAGATGGAGAAGAAAGAAGATCCACAATTCTTTGTGGTCAGAAAGCCGAAGATTATTCTGACTAGCACAAGAGTGGATGACTTACCAGTTGAGATTTAGGAACTGTTGGGAGATTTCGCTGACATCATCATGGACGAATTACCTCGTTTGTTGCCACCGATGAGGAGTGTGAGTCACCACATAGACCTCATACCAAGAGCCAGTTTGCCAAACAAAGCTGCGTACAGGTTAACGCCGCAGGAGAATGAGGAGGTCAAGAATCAGGTCCAGGATTTGTTGGACAAAGGATTGGTTAGAGAAAGCCTGATTTCATGTGTTGTTCCAATAGTGCTTAGTCCGAAGAAGGATGGAGGTTGGAGAATGTGCACCGACTCAAGAGCGATCAACAAAATTACCATCAGGTACAGATTTCCACTGTCGAGAATGGATGATCTGATGGATTGCCTGAGTGGGGCAAATTATTTTTCAAAGATTGATCTGAAGATCGGATATCACCAGATTCACATGAGGGAAGGTGATTAATGGAAGACAGCATTCAAGACAAACGAGGGTTTGTACGAATGGCTAGTCATGACATTTGGTTTGACAAACGCGCCGAGCACATTCATGAGGCTGATGAATGAAGTCATGAGGGAGTTCATCGGTAAATTTGTCGTCGTATATCTGGATGACATACTGATCTTCAGTAAGACCAAGGCTAAACATTTGAAACATTTGGCCATTGTGATGAGGAAGCTACAACGAGAGAAGTTGTTGATCAATATGAAGAAGTCCTCATTCATGAAGATAGAACTCATTTATTTGGGTTTTGTTATTTCGGCGAATGAGTTGAAGATGGATCCGAGTAAAGTGGAAGTGATCAAGAATTGGCCATCACCGAGAAATGTTTTCGAGGTGAGGAGTTTCCATGGTTTGGCTAGTTTCTACCGAAAGTTCATCAGGAATTTCAGTGGAATTAGTGCAGCAATGATGGACACAGTGAAAAAGCGACACAAGTATTTTCATTAGACAGCAGAGGCTGAGAAGAGCTTCAATCTGTTGAAGCAGAAGATAACGGAACGACCATTGTTGGTGTTGCCAGACTTCAAGAAGACATTTCAGGTGAAGTGTGACGCAAGTGGATATGCCATAGGAGCGGTCTTGAGTCAAGAAGACAGGCCAGTTGCATATTTCAGCGAGAAGCTGGATGAAGCAAAGATGAAATACTCCACGTATGATAAAGAGTTTTATGCTATCATACAGGCATTGAAGAAGTGGAGGCATTACTTGATCCCAAAAGAATTTGTATTGTACAGCGATAATCATGCACTGCAGTTTGTGAGTCAACAGGAGAAGTTGAACCAGAAGCATGCAAAATGGGTAAAGTATATGCAGAATTTCACATTTGTGATCAAACACATTTCAGGAACTGCCAACAAAGTGGCTGATGCTTTGAGCAGGAAATGTTTGTTGCTGCAGGAGTTCCGAGTCAAAACATTGGGTTTTGAAAATTTGAAGGACATGTATGCAGGAGATGCAGATTTTGGAGAAGCGTATGAAGCAGCTGAGAATCTAGTTCTCAGGGATAGGAGTCCTTGGATAGATTATATGATCCAGGAGGGGTTGTTGTTCAGAGGCAATCAATTGTGTATTCCAAATTGCTCCATGAGGGAGAATTTGCTAAAGGAAAAGCACAGTGGAGGCTTGGCAGGACATTTTGGCCATGATAAGACATTCGCGAAGTTAAGTGAATCATATTTCTGGCCAGGAATGTGAGCAGAGGTCAAGAGGTTTGTTGACAGGTGTCAAATTTGTTAGAATTCGAAGGGGAGGAAACAGAATGCAGGTCTTTATCATCCATTGCCCATACCAGAGAGACCACGGGAGGCAATTAGCATGGATTTCGTATTGGGTTTGCCGAGGACGCAAAGAGGAGTTGATTCCATCTTTGTGGTGGTGGACAGGTTTTCCAAGATGGCACATTTTATTCCATGCCAGAAGACCAGCGATGCGACACACATCACAAATTTGTTTTTCA
>JASDQU010243316.1:55704-75040 GCA_032191745.1 Picea mariana | reverse complement strand
GACTATAGTTGACCATATTTAACGTGGTTGACTCATATTGACCATCTTAATAACCTACACTTGTTCTAAACCTGCAACTAGCACACTAGTTTCCATTAAGGCTTAAGGAAGCTTTTCTCATGATACCATTTTACTACTCACTTGGCATCCAACCTCTCAAGTACTCAATGCTCCAGCACTAAAATTTTCATGATGGTCCCAAATAGATTCTAACCCTTTACACACTATAATCATTTACCCCTATAACTCATGACATGAAAATCACACCCTAAAACATTCTAACCACTAGCTACTATGACCCCAAAGCGTCGTTATTATAGAAAACTTGTCGCAACATCCGTCAAATGCAACATATTTATAGATTTTGTAACATCGCAATTCCGACGTAAAAAAAACATAAGTGACCGTTAGTATTTTGACTTGGTCAACATACTAAGGTGACCGTTGCAAGGGAAAACCTAGTTTTTAAAACATCGCAATTGAGACATCAATCTTCACAAATGGGGCAAGAACAATGTCTATGTCACAAATGTGGAAAGTGAGACGTTCCGGTGGAAAACATGGCAAGAGCGACGTTAACGTGGCAAGAGAGACATCAACGTGGCAAGAGAGATGTCAACGTGGCAAGACCGATGTTATCAGGCAATATGCATTTTATTTTTTTTAATTTCCTCTATTTTGCGACAATATGGACAATTTTGTCCATAACGCCGCAAATAAAACGTCGGAATTTTTACAATATGTACTAGTGATCCTTGTATTCGAACTTGAACTATTTCACTTACTTGGATTGAATTCAATCTGATAATTTCATATCAAGCGAAATGGCCATCCAACAAGATTCCATGGTTATTGTTCCTTATGTACAGATGATTGAGGATGACCTTGTGAACCAATATTACAATGTTCATGTTCTATCACCTCAATTGCTAAATAAATTTTACGAGGATTACATCATAATTGGTCACCCAATTGCTAAATAAATTTTCCAAGGATTACATCATAATTGGTCACCGAGACCCACAAATGTCATCAATAACAAATGTGGGAGCTAAATAAATTTTACAAGGATTACATCATAATTGGTCACTCAGACCTACAAATGTCATCAATAACAAATGTGGAGGGTATCAGTTAGTTGGTAACGTGGTACAACGCCTATGGATTATAATGTATTAAAGTCACCATGGATTATCAAAAGTTATTAAATTAAGTGCAATAAATAACTCTTAAGATACTCTTCTCTTGCTAATTCCCTTCCTTTTTTTTAGCATAAGTAAATAAATATGTATAAAAATCAGCATGCCATGAAAATAAGGATGCAAAATCAAGATGCATAATACACAACCTACCTACTCTAACCTAAACAATCACCTAAAAGGTCAATCAAGTGCAAGTTTTGGCATAGAGACTAAGAAGTTGGCCACTAACGGGTAAGGGAAACTTCACTCCATTAAGGTTGGCCAAATTAAAAGAATCAATTACAACCTTTCCATGAATATTTTATGGATGAGGATCATTCTCTACAAGTACAAGGCCTCCGTTTTCAAAATCCTCTCCTTTTACCTTGTGATCGAAGAACATTTTAGATCTATGTTTTCTTCTTATTTTTATTTTCAGATCACAGGAAATTTCCTTAGAGTTCTTAACAACATCATGCATATTCACAAGATTATCATGAGTAGAGTGTGACAATATTTCTAAGGAAATGTCATAATATATATGGCATATGTCACTCCCCAGTTCAACATTGGTCTTTCCCTTCAATATTTCATCATTCATGACCTTTCCAAGATCAAAGTGTTCCTAGAATATCTCAAGACTTAAAAGTTCAACTTCTTCATTTTCATCAACTTCCCTCTCTTAGATAATATCATCAATGTAGAAAAAGGGAGAATGGATAAGTTCTAAGAATGGTATTTTATTGGTGTCATTGAATTAGTGAATGTAAGGTGATTCCCAAATTCTCTACCAATATTTGATGTTTGATTTATAGGTTCTTTCGGGTCTTCTACTTGGTATTTCACAAGAGGATCCCAATATAGGATCAATGGTTTTACATTAAGGGTTGGGATAGCGGCATAAGACAAATCCATCAAAAAATTTCCTCCTGAGGTGGCAGACCACTTCCTAGATAAGATCATACCCCACACATCAAGCACATTTATGGCAACAATATCACCCATCAATATAGATCTATGAGGACAAGTAGCCAGTTTCACCTTTAGATCCTTGATGATACCACAAACTTGAATGGCTCTTGAGTCAAATCCGCATGCATTCCTATAAGCCCTTGTGATCTGCAATTCTAATTTGTTTGTGACTTTTAAAGGCATCACATTAGCAGAAGCATCAAAATCAAGCATACAATTATGAAGAAGCAAATTGTTCACAAATAATGTGAGGGACAAAGGTGCATGCCCTCCATTTTTTCGGCCATAGTGCATATTTTGTAATATTATAGGAGGGTCCTTAGGTTCTTTATCAATGTTGAAGAATTTATTCACTTGGTCCATATGAGGAGAAAATTTAGTTAATTCAAGAATAGGCATAGAAAAATTCACTTTAGACAGGAAATTATCTAAGTCAACATTCAAAGCAACATCATCATTCTTTTGGGTTGGTCTAGGACTTAGTCTTCAAAGGTAAAGGAACTCTAGTCCGCTTTTTTGTGTTGGCAATAGTATTATTCAGTTGAGAGTCTTTAGATTTATTATTCCCCCTTGTATATTGTAATTGCTTATTAAACTTATTCCTTGTTTCTTTATTCATAGAATTTATGTCCAACCTTGTGAACTTAGGGCCATTGACACAACCGCTAACAAATTTCTCATGCTTCTCTTTAGTAACAACATAGAATTTTTTTTTCAATGTTCGGAGATTCCACATATCAATTGATTGTCGACGTTTCATATCCATCTTCAGGCCACACAACCGAGGAGAAAAGATGTGAGGAGAAGCAATACATATTAGATCATTAAAGGAAAGGGAACCTAAGATGTTGGTTATTTAGCAAAAAACCATAAAATTATATTTTTTTAGAGTTAAAGTAAAACTATATAATATTTTTATAATAATGTTAATCCTAAAATTACATGGAATCCGTAAATTAATATTAATAATTCTTTAAGGTGCTCAAATAACAAAATTAATCCTAAGTTAAATGAATTAAAAACCCTAAAAAATACTCTAATGGAAAAGAGAAAAAACCCTTAAATTTGTTAAGTTAAGGTCAATACTAGAATCAATGTTATTCATAAAAAAACTTGATGAAAAAACTATTATTAATGTATATTATTTAATATTAACCAACTAATGATATTAGTATTAATGCAAAATCTTTAATATTAGTTTTAATAATAGTATTAATGTTATGATTTACTAATGTTACTAATAATATATTATAATAAAAATTTTAGTGAGGGTACTATTTAGTACGAGGAATTGGAACAATATTAATGATTAATGCAAAATCTTTAATATTAGTTTTAAAAATAATAGTATTAATGTTATGATTTACTAATATTAATAATATATTAGAATAAAAAATTTAGTGAGGGTATAAAAGGAATTGGAACAATATTAATGATTTGATAGAATTTGTGTTAGTATTTTGAAGTTAGAGTTTTATACAGTTGGTACTAACAATTTTTTTAATTAATATTTAATATTAAACAATAAATAAATCGTAGAATTATTATATAAAATTTTAATATTAATATTAATAAAGAACCTAAAGTAATGTTAAGGTTGGGTATTAGAAAGGAGAAACAAAAGACAAAAAAACACACTAAAAAGAAGGAGGGTATCAAGAGCAAACCTTATTTTTATTTACTTGTTACTTGCATGGTGAATTAAGGGGATCCAACTTTCACAAATTTTTAGACCATTGTCTCTATTTAGGTTGTTGGGATGTTTGATGATTTTAGTTGCTTCTCTAATTCAGTGTTTGAAGAAGTGATCTTTTTTTGCTAGAATTTTGGTGTCTTATAAGTGTATGTGGTGTTTTGTTGAAAGAGAGTGCTCAGATAATGTTGAGGTTCAAGTATGTTCATTCTTGATGTCAACTACATGTTCTTTATCTTGGCTTGAAAGGAGTGGCTAGTTTCTCTAATGCTACATTTTCCACATGAGCACTCAACTTTGTATACTCATTCATATTTGTGTTGTTCAGGGTTGTCTTTAACATATCTTATTCTTTGTTTAATGGTTTCTGGTGGCTTGAAAGAGGTCTCGATCTCTTTCTTGCTCAAGACTTTTTCAATGCTATCAGCTACTCCTTGGATGTAAGGGAGGTAAGCAGTCAAACCAAGGGAGTTGTTGGTCAAGGGTCGAGTTATATTGTTTTCTCTTGCTAAGGATTTTCTTATTTCATTTATATATTTTTCTTTCTAACCTATGCTTTTGAAAACTTTGGAGAGGTGATATTTTTCATGTTCTAGGTGATCTTCATCAGAGATTCTTATATCTCTTCTGGCCAGAGTGTTAAGAACCCCTGTTAGCACAGGAGCAGACCTAGGGTTCAATGCTACAACAACGCACCAACAAAAACCTAACTATTGGCCCTTTCAGCAACACCTGAAAAGTAGAGGAAGTCTCACCCAAGGTAGAGGCAGGGGTGGTTGCAGGAATCAAGTGTCTGCAACCTTAGCTGGGACACAGATATGTGATTGTAACACATTAATAGAGCACTTAGCAATTATGATTCATCAATACTCAGTCTTAGTTTACAGTGCAGCTAAACTCTAATAGAAGATCCGCGCAGTATTCACATAGATTAAATAGACTCAAGCACTAAGCATACCAACATGTATCAGATCTAGCATTCATTCACAATATTTGACACTAAGCTATCATATTAGATTCATCTAAAATATAACATTTCACTAAGAATTGAATCACATAAACAAAAGAACATCCGAAAATCACAAAGCATTCACAACACAGGATATACGTGGTTCACCCCCACCCTAGGGCTACGTCCACCAACTCGTCATCTTCTTTATTATCTTCGGTCAATATTCTTACATGCACAAAGCTTCAAAATAAACTCCACAGAGGACAGGAGATCTGCGCAGCTCACTAGATCCTCCTTCCCCAAGTAGATCTAGGCAAATAGCCTTCCATAGTCTGCGCACAAAGCACTACATATGAATTTCACTTAGCTCTGCAAGTCTCAACATACAACAAGCACCAAGCCTCTTACCATCATTTGAACTTAGCACAACTTGCAATTGCCTCCTCTTACATCGCCTAGCTACTTATTTATACACTACAAAATGGGCCTAAACATGGGTAAACCCATGGGCCGACATTCCCATACCCATTACATAAGCCCAAAACCCAAAAATCCCTAAAAAGGGGTTGAGATCCTGTGATCTTCACTTCGACTTGCGCTTTGTCTTCAACAGCCTGTCAAAGTCCCAAAAGTAGGTCAAACATGCCCAAGAATCCTCAAAACTTGGTCAAGGGCCAACAGGCCCCCAACACTCACTTGTGACTCGTCCCAAGTCACTATGCTCTAGGTAATTCTGCCTCAAAAGCCTCAAGCTTGGCTCGAGTTGCTTCGACCTATTGTTGTGCCACGACCTCCTACTCAGCGAACTCTTGGATTACTACTTCATTGACAGGTCCCTCTGAGCATTGTTTAGTTGCAGCGACAACTTGCTTCAGTTATGTTCCTCAGCCTTTGATCTCTGCGAACAATTGGCATGCCTCATCCTATATTGGTTGAAGCTTCTGAGTCACTTCCATGACTCTGCTCTGAATGGTGTGGACCCGCTAGTAAGTAGTGCATTGTTCTTGGGATCACTTCATCCTCTCAATAGCTGACAGGGGCTTCAACTGTGCCTGTACTGTTTCTACTTGCTTTTTTGCCTCCTGGAGTTGTGACTCCAGTGCCTTCAATTTAGTATCCTCAGTGAGTCGCTCATAATTTTAGGCACTATGATCACTTAGTTGTTTACATTCCATGGTGAGGCCCTTGATTCTTTCAACTGCGCCTCGAGCAGTTGCTTCTTGTTGATCTCGCACATCCTACAAAGTACTGGGCACTGTTCGTAGCTCCAGATCTTTGATTATTTGCTGAAGTTGTTGGATGGCTTCCGCTAGTTGCGCTACTTGGTGTTCTACTAGTTCTTCCTCCTTCTGCTCCAATCCTGTCACAAAGCGAAGTGCTCTATTGACTGCTTATTTTACTCCGGCCTGCTCTGTGAGCAACTTTTCTTTCTCCTACTGGATCTGCACTCTTTGTTCTTCGAACTTCACTTGAAGAGTGTCCCTCTCTTGTTGCGCAATCCTGCGTTTCTCTATAACTTCCTCATGTGCTTGTTGCAGGGTCGTTGTGACCTATTCTTTCTCAACTTGTGCTTGATGAAGGCGAGCTTTGGTTACATCAGCTAGTCTATGGAGTTGCGCAGGCTCATCTCCCAACTCTGGTTCTTTTGAGGGTAGGGGTGTAGTGGACACTGCGCAGCTCAAATAAAGGGCTTGTTGTACACCTCTTAGCTCTACTTCACATTCTATTGTACATGGCTTCTTGTGTTTCTTTGTTTCTTTGCAAAATATCTTTTGAGGCATCTCCTACAGCTAAAATAATGAAGTTGAAGTCATCAACTGTGAGTACACTCTACATCTTTGGCTTATTATATTTGGACTTCTTTTGCGATGAAGGTTTCGTGGGGGAAACCTTCCTTTTCTTAGATGGATTAGTGTCATCAGGGAGGTTTTGTGGCGGTGTTACTTCACCTTTCTTATCTTCTTCTTGTTCTTTTTCCTCTTTGTTCACTTCTTCATCACCTCCTCCGTTAGGTGACTCAGATATAGTTTCTTATGATATGATGTGTACTTCTTGTACATCTTGCTTATTTTTCTTCCTGATGTTTCTTGGGACATCATACTCTTCACGAGTAACCACCGGATTTCCAATGAAGTCTGGGTCAAACAACTCTGTGGGGTCAGCAGGGATAAGGAGTTCTACAGGCCAATCTATAATGATTTCTTCCAGGTCTTCTGTAATGAGCTTGTAGTAGTATTGAAGTTCTTCTTTGCTTTCATCGGCACATGTAGTGATATAAATAAAATGCCTATCTGCGCGGAATGTCATAAGAGGCCTGAACCTGTGCAATATTCAAATAGATTCAATATACTCAAGCACTAAGGATACCAACATATATCAGATCTAGCATTCATTCACAATATTTGGCACTAAGCTATCATATTAGATTCATCTAACATCTAACATTGCACTAAGCATTGAATCACATAAACAAAAGAACAACCGAAAAGAACAAAGCATTCACAACACAAGATATATGTGGTTCACCCCCACCCTAGGGCTACGTCCACCAACTCATCATCTTCTTTATTATATTCGATCAATCTTCTTACATGCACAAAGATTCAGAATCAACTCCACAGAGGACAAGAGATCTACGCACCTCACTAGATCCTCCTTCCCCGAGTAGATCTAGGCACATAGCCCTTTCATAGTCTGTGCACAAATTACTACAAACGACTTGCACTTAGCTCTGAAAGTCTCAACATACAACATGCACCAAGCCTCTTACCATCATTTGCACTTAGCACAACTTGCAACTGCCTCCTCTTACATCTCCTAGATACTTATTTATACATTACAAAATGGGCCTAAACATGGGTAAACCCATGGGCCAACATTCCCATACATGTTACATAAGCCCAAAACCCAAAAATCCTTAAAAAGGGGTTGAGATCCCATGATCTTATCTTCAACTTGCGCTCCACCTTTGACAGCTTGTCGAAGTCCCAAAAGTAGGTCAAACATGACCAAGGATCCTCAAAACTTGGTCAAGGTCCAACAACCCCTAACTCTTGATATGGGTGATGATGGGAGTTTGCATGAAGATAGTTTTATTTGTGGTTCTTTTTCCTGTAGATTGCATGTCCAAGGTTCCCTTATTCTTTCCTATTGATTAACACATCCAAAAATGGAATGCTACCATTATCTTCAAGTTCCATCATGAATTTAATATTCCTTGAAATGTTATTCAGATGTTGGAAGAATTTCTCAAGTTCCTCTTTCTCATGGGGCCATAACACATTAGTATCATCAACAAATATCTTCCATCTTAATGGTTTCAGGGGACCAGAGTTGAGGGAATTCTTCTCAAAATTTTCCATAAAAAGATTAGCAACAATGGGAGAAAGTGGAGATCTCATTTCTACTCTACTTGTTTGTTTGAAAAAATCTCCTTAATAGCTAAAGAATGTTGAACGTAGACAAACCTTGAAGCTAGTTTTGTTGTTTCAAGGTCAGACACTTCTTTTACTGTATGGATTTCTTCATCCAGTGGGATTTTGGTGAACAAGGAAACAACATTGAAGCTAATGAGAATGTCTTTAGGTTTCACCTTCTCATTCTTGATAATGAATTCATTTGAGTCCTTAATGAAGGAGTCTGTATGCTCAACCAAGGGGCCTAGGAGCTTTGCTACATGTTTGGCTAGTTCGTAGGTGGGTGAGCTAATTGTATTGACTATAGGTATAAGGGGAATCCCATTTTTGTGGATTTTTGGTAGTTCATAAATTCTTGGGGTAATCTCATTGTTGGGAAGTAATATCTTTTTAGTTGTTTCATCTAAGCTAGATTCCTTGATGGATTTCTTTACTTCTCTTGTTATCTTTTTAACCGGGTTACTTCTTAGTTTCCTATAACTACCACTTTGAGAGAGGTGTTCAATCATTTTTTTGTTATATTGTTCTTGATTCATAATTATTGTTGCTCCACCTTTATTAGCTCTTAAAATTGCTAGGTTGGCATTGTCTCTAAGATTTTTTAGGGCCTGGCATTATTCTTTGTTGATGTTTCTCTTTGTAGGTTTTGATCTTCTAAGGATTATTGTGCAATCTTGCCTAAAATGGTTATTTTCTTCATCATGTAGTGATTTAATATTATCTTCGACGTTATTTCAATAGAGGAGGGGGGTATTGTGAAATTCAGTCCTTTCTTAAGATTACCTAAACATGAAAATTATCACCTCTCCAAAGTTTTCAAAAACAAGGATAAAGACATTAAAAATGCAATAATAAAATCCTTCGAAAGAGAAAGCAATAGGCCTCAACCCTTGAACAACAACTCCCTTGCATCCTAGGAGTAACTGATAGGATTGCAAAAGTATTGAGTAAGAAAGATATCAAGACCTCTTTCGAGCCACCAGAAACCATTAAACAAAAAATGAGATATGTTAAAGACAAACTTGACCAACACAAATACAAAGGAGTATACAAAGTTGAGTGCTCGTGCAAATAATGCTACATTGGAGAAACTGGTTGGTCGTTATTTTCAAGTTAAGATTAAATAATATGGAGTTGACATCAAGAATGAATGTACTTGAACCTCGGCATTAGTTGAGCACTCTCTTTCAACAAAACACCATGTATTCTTAGAAGACACCAAAATTCTAGCAAAGGAAGATCACTTCTTCAAAGACCGAATTAGAGAAACAATTGAAATCATCAAACATCCCAACAACCTAAATAGAGACAATGGTCTAGAAATTAATGAAAGTTGGAAGTAACAAGTAAATAAAAATTAGGTTTTCTCTTGATGCCCCTCCTTCTTTTTAGTGTGTTTTTTTTTGTTTCTCCTTTCTAGTACCCTAACCTTAGCATTACTTTAAATTCTTTATTAATATTAATATTAATATTTTATATAATAATTCTACAATTTATGGTTTAATACCTAATATTGATTAAAAAAAATGATAATACTAACTATATAAAACTCTAGCTTCAAAATATTAACATAAATTATATCAAATCATTAATAGTGTTCCAATTCCTCGTACTAAATAGCACCATCACTAAAAAACAATATTCTAATATTAATCAACACCATCACTAAAAAAAATTATTCTAATTTTAATCATCTAATATTCATTAATATTGTTCCAATTCCTCATACAAAATAGTACCCTCACTTAAAAAATTATTTCTAATATTAATAGTCTAATATTAGTAACAATAGTAAATTATAACATTTTAAAACCATAGCATTAATATTGTTATTATTAAAACTAATATTAAAGATTTTGCATTAATATGAATATCATTAGGAAGGTTAATATTAAATAATATGCATTAATAATAGGTTTTTCATTAATATTTTTTTATGAATAATATTAATTTTAGTATTGACCTTACCTTAATAAATTTAGGGTTTTTTCTCTTTTCCATTAGAGTAATTTTTAGGTTTTCTTAGGGTTTTTTATTCCTTTAATTTAAGATTAATTTTATTACTTGAGCAACTTAAAGAATTATTAATATTGATTTAAGGATTTCATTCAATTTTCGGATCAATATTATTATTATAAAAATATCATATAGTTTTACCTTAACTCTAAAAAGGATAATTTTAGGGTTTCTCCTAAATAGTCGACATATTAGGTGTCCTTTCCTTTAACAATCTAATATTTGTTGTTGATCCTCGGATATTTTCTTCTTGGATATGTGTCTTGAATATGGATATTTATATGGATCTGAAACGTCGACAATCAATCGATAATACTGTGGAATTTTCGAATATTGAAAAAAATACTCACCACATAAATCTTAATAAACATATTTTTTATTATGCAACACAGAAAGGGGATCTGAATCATTCATCAAATTCATGTGATCAACATCATCAGGGATTTCCTCTCCATATATGTGATTTAAAGAGCATTCATATCCTCTATGTGATTCACCACAATAATTGCACCAAGGGATACCTTCTTGATTGATCATATCAGTAGAAGATAAGGTATTAGGAACACTTTGTTAAGGAGAAGGTATATTGTTATTACAGTCTTAGTTGCTTCTTTGTGTCTTATTATAGTTGTACTGAGGCATAGGAGGATATTTTGGACGCTGTCCCTTATCCCTTTCTAGAATGGTTAACCTATTCATCATGGCAAGTTGACCTTGAAGGACACAATTTGTCACTTTGTCAAAATTTTGAGAGAAAAAGGCTAAATCACTATAGACAGGATCAACATGGTTCATAGATCTAGGCTTAGCCTTATCTTTGTCTCAAGGGGTGGAACAAGGATCAACTTAGAAACCAAAAACAAATATTCAATATTGATAGCATATTCTTTGGCTTGCGCAAGGTCATTAGAACATTTATCCCTTAAGACAAAACAAAATTGGAACTAAAAAGTATTAGTATATTGCAACAAGATAGCAACATTAAGGGACTTAAGGTATTTAGGAATCAATTTGACCAAACCATCAAATATTTGGTTGAATTCCTAAATGGTTTCAAAGTCTTTCTTCTTAATTTCATGGAATTGGGTGAGCAAGAGGCTTCCATACTTCCTAGATTCCCATCGTTTGATGAACGCATCATGGAATTGTGTCCAAGTCTTGATGTTTTTTTCAGGTAAATACTTGAACCATAATTTTTCATTTTCTTGGAAAGAAAGGGGGAAAATCTTCATAAAAACATCCTCCTATTCAATGTAATGACTACCAACATCATAGAAGAATCCTATGTGTTCTTTGGTTGTGATGACATTATTTACAAATAATTTAGGTAGCCATTTATCAAACTTATTAGGCATTTTGTTAGGTTAATTCTTGATGGCAAAACATATCCAAAGTATTGAAGACAATGGTGATCCATGGTTTAGTATCCTTGAAACTATTGTTGGAGGATTATTGAATAGAGAGTTAACCACAAGAGACTTTTGTTGGGCTCTTATCTTATAGATTTTAGGAGGATTAGCAAATATTCTATTGGGTATATGGTTAGTAACTCTTGGGTTCAAATGAGATCGTGGAGTCGCAAGATGAGCACGATAAAAGAGTATTTGAGATATACTGATCAAAAGGAGGTTGAAGCATAAAATTCAGATGTGATCGAGAAATACTCAATTCCTCCTCAACAACGACACCATAATGTTACAACAAAATTTTGCACCTTAGTGCAAAGCCTCACTGGGTGTCTAAGACAATGAGTACAATGGGAGGGTCACCATTATCACCTTAGAAACTACTCCTCTTGTTTTAGTGATGGATACAATCCAACACAAGGTATTCTTCCCTAGTATATATTAAGGATCTAATGGTCGAGTCAAACCAAGTCAAGAGCCCCCTAAAGCTTCTAATTCTATCATCACCAATCAAGGGGATCAAACAACTAGGGTTTTTGGTGAATTTGAAGGTGATTTCCGAATTGAGTTCAAAGGGTCCTATGGTTTTTCTAATGGCTTAGATAAACAATTATGAGATCAAGGAAGGTTCCCAAACACACACAATCAATAAATTACACAATGTTGTAGTAAACTAGCTCATAAAATAGAAAAATTGCAGCAATATACCAATTTGCAACAACAGTAATAAATAGCCCCAAGGCCTATGATAATAAAATAAAAAATGAAGGACTAAATTGAGAGTAAAAAAAAATGAATTACAACAATTTTTTGCAGTAAAAGAGAATATGACATCACTATACACCCTAGACATTAGCCCTAGAAAGTGGTTGAAAATGCATTAAAATTGACACTTTATATTTTATGATATATTTCAAACACTTTATAACCCTAGGACGAAGACATACAAGTCAATTAATGTTGAAAAATAAATATTTTTTTGTAATTTAACCCTAAAAACATAAAATAAAAATGAATTTAAATGAAATAATGATTGACACGAGGGAGAAGACGAGTGTCTTTCTCTACCTGGGTCATATGGATTCAAGGATCAACACACTTGAAGATGATTGGAGTAGATATAGGTTCAAAATACTAGGGTATGTCCACTCACTATCCTTATATATTTGAAATGAGGCTTCTCAATCTTCAAGGATGAGATAAGGAAAGGATCCCACTAGCTCCTTCCTCAAAGACTTAGAAGAATGGTTTGTTTAAGAGGGCTAATGAAAAATCAAATACCATTCCCACTTTCTTAATACTTAATTACCATCATCCATAAACACTACCAAGACAAAATAAGTCCACTTACTTAGATTATCATGCATTCATCCAAGCTTCACCAATATCCATCCAAGAAAAGAGTGCAATCCACATAGACAAGTCCTCCTTAAAAGGTCAGTCTACTTAGACATCCATAGCGCACAAGATAAAAGAGATAGTTCTAGTCTCCATAATGTGCAATGATTCAAATGAGCTCCCTCTATAAATATGAGGAAACCAAGAGATATCCTCTACAAAAGGCTACAATGAAGAAAAATCCATAGAATACAATAAATCCATTATACAAGGTGGATATGTCAAGGACAACCCCCAAACAAATACCTCATCAATGAGAAAAAGATGCCATAAATGTTAGATGTCTATCATAAATTATCCTTAAGAGTCACATGTGTGACTGAGTGAGTGAAATAAGCATGATGTCATCCTCCAAAGTGTTGTATAATGCTCCTTAAGTCATGTCTCTCCATAAAAGAGTGCAGCGTCTCATCAAAGGTCATGTTTGATCATCCAAAAGTTACATCTCATCGTCAAAGGTTCTAATTTTCTCCTCATCATGCTAGGTCGGCTCAAAAGTAGTTGTGCATCATCATCAAGTGAATTGCTCCATCATAAGTGTAACGCCCTCAAGCTAGGCCATATCATCATCAAGAGAGAAGGTGTTATGACCCCTACTAAGGGGTGTGTTATCATCATCATGTTCATCATCATCAAGAGAAGGCTCAACGCCCATCAATAAGGTGCAATGTTGTTATAGCAAGATTTTCCTCACCCTAGGAAAACTTGCTCAAAAGGCCTTGTCCATTTCCCTATGCAGAATTGAAGTCCCTTTTTGCAGTTCCCATAGCTAAAAATTGTATTTTTATACATATACGTGCCCTAACAACTATACAACATGTGTATACGTTGTTTTCACCATTACAGGCCGTGTACATCAAGTTTTGTTCCCAAAATTAAAAAATGGTGTCGGGTTTCCATGTCACGTCATGGGATCCATGATCCTTGACCTTCCATATACTAGAAACATTCTGACTCTCCCCTTAAGTTCCATTTGAAGTCTATAAATGGGCCTTATCAAAGTTGTGGAAAAGAGGGGAGAAGAATTCAACTTTGAGAGCAAAGTTACTCTAGAGAAATTATTCAATTCATATTGAGTCTGCATCCCTTTGTCCTTTTAAGTCTGAACACATTGTTTATCCCCCAAGCTCTTCCCTATTTGATGGAGAACCTCATTTTCTCTCTTATATGAGCTTACCTTTGGTGGAGGATTGAAGTGGTGGAGGCCCAGCTAGAAGGGACTTAGTTTCTCGATTTCGAATGTGTCGACATGGAAGTTTGTCATTCATACACTTTTGTTGATTATATTTTAATAGAAATACTCTTTTCTCGTCCAATTAATGTCTTGAAAATATTTGAATTGTTATTCCATGGGCGTATTTTTTATGAAAATTGATGGATTATGCTATTATATGTGCTAAATTTATACATTATCACCATATGCTTGTGTATCTTGGTTGTTTAGGACAAGTTACAGGTGTATTGATTTGATTCAAGTGCTCAACTGTGGACTTCATTGAACGTCTGGGCGAGGTAGACTCGTTATCTTGTCTTGTTAGCATATTTGTTTATATAACATACTTGAGATTAGAGTTGATTTCTGCAATCATTTCCGTCTGTTTTGGTTTACCCCATGCCATAGAGTGATTTTCCTCATAACGAAATTGGTGACCATACTGGGGATGAAATCTTATTTTCAGGTTTTCAAGTGTTTTTCTCCTTTGATTGCTCTCATTTATATTGAGTTTCTTGTTGTCTGATTGCTTGACAGCCTTTATTCATTTGAGTCTGATTTTATTATCTTTATCCTTAACCTAGCAATGTTTCAATACATATGCGTGGTTTTTTTCCTAATAGTCGCATGCATACGCGAGCTGTCATTCTATAGGAAGCGTATATACGTGGTTTGCTTCTGAACAATCGCGTACATCATCCTTGTTTGCTTGATTGCTGAGTTTTTTGTTTTTTGGGTAAGTTTTGATGGTTGTTGAGTCTTCTTAGGTCTCTGTCATGACTGTTAAGTTTCTACAGAGTGATAGGAAACCTTTCTTTGGTTCAATTTTCGAGTGGTTTTTTCTTTCTCATCATATTTTTCATTAGTTGTTCTTGTATCTTGTGTTGGGTGTTTGCTTCTTGATATTCTACTTAGTTTGTCTCTGTTTACATATAGTAGAATTTTTATATTAATTTGTTGTTCAGTGCTTGCATTTTCATTCATTTATATTGAAAATACAAAAAATATGCATTTTGCATTGTTGGCATTTGATCTTCTGGGTTTTTATCATTGATCTTAGTACCTATATGGAAATATTGCATCGTATTTAAAATTGCAAAATTAAATTGAAAATTGAATTTTGAAAATCTTATCATTTATTGGGAATTGAAGCTAAGACTTTGCATTTTATTCATATTCATTTATTTTACTTGTTGAGTCATAACATCATCAGTTTCACGACTACACCTTTTTGAGTAAGCAAGGCCACTAAAAGTAACACTGATAAATTTAAAATTTATTAGAAACGATTTTATTTTTTAGGGTGCACAAACTAGCTTAGGATTTAGAGCCTTGGAATAGGATTTTGTGAGTAAACTTCTCCAAGGCTATTAAATTCAACATATGTGTCTGACTAAGGGAGTGGTGAAATCCATTGTATAATTGGTGACGTCAGAAGGATCCACTTACACCAGAGTTAATCATGAGGTCGCGTGAAGTTGGTTGAGGGGATATCCCCCTAATTTCTTCTTAGCGTCAGAGATATTTCTAGGGATCTATTTGTATATGGGGGTCTTTCTATTACCTTTACCTTTGTGAGAGGTGGTGCTTTTGAGATTTCGGGCTTTGTTACCCTACCCATATGGTAGACCTAACTTATGATTGTTCTCCTACGCATTAGTTATATCGTGGTTTCTTAGTTTCTTGACATAGGTATCACATAGGTTACTTGCAAGGGTTATTCTGCAGGTACCCTGGGTCAGATAAGGATCGGACATCACACAACCTTTATGGAGGATTACCTCTCCGGGGGGATCTGACCGACTGGTTGTTAAGCCCATGAGGGCCCTTATAATTGATTTTGATACCTCTGATCTTTTGCAGGGAGTCTCAAGCCCCTCTTGGGAGAGGAATACCTACTTTAGGGAGGGAGGACCCTTTCAGCCACTTTATCATTTTTGCGTGCATATTGGCCTTTTGTTTATTTTGGTGTGCTCTTTGATTATTAGTTGGCCTTAGGATTTTTTTTATATCTCAAGTCGTGAGTCATCATGGAGCCGGACCAGTTTCCCTACAGGTCTCGTTGTTTGTTAATATTACCACCGCATCTTGAGTCTTTGCCTTCTAAAAGGTGTAAATTTATCAAACGTGGTACACACACCTCCACCTACCAGAGTTTTGATCATACAAGGATCAGTACTGAGTCGATTCAAAAATATACTGAGATTCCTTTGACTCCCATTCCTACTATAGTTAATAGTGTTCCTTCGACACCTTCAACCACTATGGTTGTAGTGATGATGGTTCCCATCATCACTCCTATCCAGCCTACAGTTACTACTCAACCCATTAGGACGAACTCTTTTGGGTCTATTTTTGTACACCTGGATACAATACCCAGTCCATCCCTACGGCCTCTAGCCCTTTTTCTTATGGTATGTCGAATTTCACATTGAAATTTTCATCCTCCATCCTAGTGTCTAACCCGAATACTAGTATTGGACTTGGGAGCATGGCTCCTGCGCATGTTCCATTCTCGTTTTGTGGTGCTCATATCCCTCAAATGACTCCTATAGTTGGAAGCCTACCTCCTTTTCACCCTGGGTCTAATCCTGGTCTTATTTCCCATGGATGGAGTGATCAACCTGGCGGACAAGTTGTTGCTTATGTTTCATCCTTCACACCTACCCCCTCAACAATGATTCTGACCAACACATTTGGAATGATGAATCCACCTCTATCCTCCGGATTCACACCCAGAAGAGGTCAATTTCAACCTTGGGAAACCCCCAACCTGGAGCTACTCTGGCTAGGGGAAATATTTACAATCCTCATCATAACATTCCTACTGAAATTTTTCCCAACCAACCCCTTATGAATCAGTTCGGAGGGGGGTTTTACAATCCTAGACAGGTCCATGGTGCATACCAGAACCTTGGATGGGTTGTGATTCCCCAACAACAATCTTTCCCAGGAGATTGGGGCTAGATGTCACAACCCCATCTCCCTTTTCTAGCCATGATCAATCTGCCATACTTGTCTAGATTAATGAATGACCATTTGTGTCATAACTCGACATGGTCCCCCGTCCCCACCAATATTCCTTTGGATATTTTCAAATTCGAAGGGAAGACTAGTGAGGATCCTAGTGATCACGTCCCTAATTTTCATATTTAGTTCTCTTGTAATTCCCTTAACAATAATTCTATTCGTTTAATATTATTTCAAAGAATCCTCATGAATGTTGTAGTGAAATGGTACATAGAGCTACCAAGGGGAATGTACAAAACTTTTAATCAGATGGTTTTAGTCTTCTTCAACCACTTCCAATTGTTGGTTCGTTACGATGTCAGCATAGAAATTTTTTTAGCATTCTTCCAGGACAAATCCACCCATATCTCAGATCACATCCAAGAGTGGTGTAGACAAGAGAGTTTGATAAAGGCCTACATACATCCGTAGTTCCTTTTTGAATTGTTCCTTAAGTCTCTATAGCCTTATACTTTGAAGGATGTTGTTAAGCCCTAATATTGGCTCATTACCCCTTAATTGGGGCATATTATATTAGTAATGTTATTTTATTTATGTCGGATTTAGGCCATTAGTTGTAATTATACCTCCTAGTCTCCTATATATACCAAGGAGACATTTTCATTTTGAATCATTTTGTACTTGAACATTTAAGTGGGGTGAAAGGAGGTTGCCCCCTCGAAGAAGCTTATTATCTAAAATTATCTCTTTTTCAATGCATTGAGTACTTTTTCTGAGGTTTTTATATACTATATTGATATTTGGTTCTTAACATATGGTATCAGAGCTCAAGGTCTTGGGGTTTCACTGCTACATCTAAGACACTGTGGAATTCTCTCTATAACTTTTTTTCTACAACGTTTCAGAAGAAACATCTTAGAGGATATTTAGTAGACAGATCAAGGTACATTGGGTTCAAAATTAAGCTCCTGAGGCCTTATACTTTCGGAGATACAACCTATACAAGATAGGGTTCTGGAATCATCCTGAAATGAGACATTGCGGAATTTTCGATATAAAAAAATTTCTGTAATGTTTCAGACCCTAAAATTTGGAGGCCATTTATAGAAATTAGTAAGGTATCTGTGGTAAAAATTTCAGCTTCTGGGTCATCTTAAATTTGTAGATACACCTTGTGTAATATAGGGTATCTGACTAGTCCTATTGACTAGTCTCAAGAAGGTGTTCCAGGTAAAACAATCATAACTTCTTTCTAGAGTATCCAAATTGAGTGGGACTGGTTTCATTGGATCATGGACAGCCTGTAATATTTTGGGTGAGAGTTTCAGAATTTTATATCAATTATTTTGTGCAGGGCATGCTATACAAGTGAGATCTCCTGGAAAGGCCAAAAATCGGCAAGTTGGGAGGAAGTTACCGTAAATTTCACTTGGCACATCCAATTTTGATCATACCTGTGGCATTGCAGAGAAGCAATATAAGAGAACTACCTAAAAGAAAGTTTCATACCCATAAGGGCCAAAACTTGGGAGATAGAACAAAATAAATATTGTCTAGCAGAACCGCCTCAAAATCAAGATTCAAAAGTGATACTTGGGCAACATGCCACAAAAAAGGGACCTTCTACACCAAAAAAGCCTCCAGAAAATCCTAATTGAACTCTTGATGAAGGTGAAGAATGCGTAGGGACATAAATGAACTACAAAAGAAGACAGATTCAATAGAAGCTAAGTTGGATACTAACATGGATTCAATGGAAGCTAAGTTGATGGATTCAATAGAAGCTAAGTTGGATACTAAGATGGATGGTTTAAAAGTGGAGATCATGGAAGTATTGAAAATTTTCGTAACAGAGAAGACACCCGAAAGTGAAAATGCATCCCATGAAATTCATGATGAGGACACAGGGAAGGTGAATCAAGAATGGAGAAACTCCAACTTTGGTTTGAAGAACAACAAGGTTCCTAAGATTGATATGCAAAAGTTTGATGGCAAGGACCCAATCACATGGATACTTCAGATGGAGCAATTCTTTGATCTCCATAATGTGCCACATACACAAAAGGTACAAATTGCTTCTTTATATTTAGAACCTAATCAATTTGTATGGTATCAATGG
>JASDQU010243316.1:33983-55148 GCA_032191745.1 Picea mariana | reverse complement strand
ATTGATTGGGCATTTGAAAATAACGTAGTGTTGAATATAAAGAAATGACATATGTCTTTTGAGACGAATATTTTGCACATGATTACGCCATTACATCTCGGCGAAGGAGACAAGTATAATGAGCCTGTGAATGAGGATGCTCGAAGTTCTATTATTGAAAACATTTATCAAATTACGGGGCACAAAGAATATTACATTAATCCCACATCATATGGTGATTTGAGATGGAGGAGTGTGTGATTATATGATACAGACTCATACGAGGCTATGGAGTGATGGAAAAATAATCTCTATGAAGTTTCTACCAAGATGTGCACACGAATAACAAAAGCAATACATTGGATTGGCTCTGAGTTATGTGATAGACTGAGATTTGATGGCATTGGTTCAGTTCACACATTCCTAGCACAAGTGGAGAACGAAATCCCAAAAGATAGAAGGATACGAGCTATGAATGCAGTGGTCCAAGAAACATCTGCGCACTAGTGGGAGGCACACCGTGGGAACATATAGGACTGGGAACATGTGGTCAAATTTATAAAGGTTAGGTTCCATCCCATAACTGAATTTGAATTGGAAAATATATATAAGGGTACTTAATACCCCCAAGAGCATATCTGTTATTGTGAACGATGTCGGACATCCAAGCGAATCCCACACACTCATTGGGTCCATCAGTTTGTACATACAATGGACATGGTCCCTAGAAGCTGGTACATCTAGGAGGAAACAAGAAGGCAAATGGGAGATTGGGGTAATGTGACTACACACTTCTATGCAACATTCATTTTCCCAAGAGACGCCCCAGTGCAAAAAGAGGTCCTCCTACAAATCAAAGATTTCATTTTTAATCATCATCCGAAGGATGCCACATCAAAGGTGGTATGAACTTATCACAGGCCAATGGAAAAATTGAAAGAGGCAGAACACTATTGGAAAATTAAAAGCGATGACGTTGATGAAGATGACCCCAGGGGCATGCAGATCAATGAGACCAAGGATGAGCATTCAGTGGAAGTGAAAGTTTTAGATAGTGTTGCAATGGATTATGGTCTCTCGATTAAGACAAAGAAACATAATATTGGTACTGAGGATGGCCATCATCGAGGATTATTGGGACAAGGAAACAGTCGCCCAGGTGGTAGATTTACTAAAGGAATATGAGGATATTTTTCCCTGAAGCTTCTCATAGATGAATGGAATCGCAGGATCCCTTGGGGCCATCAAGATTTAGATAAATCCATATGCTAAACCAATAAAAAGAAAACTATATTGCCTCAACCCTAAGTAAAAGGAGAAGGTTTGTAAGGAGCTAGATCGGATGTTGGATACAGGGATCATTGTTCCCGTCCAATAATTCGAGTGGATTAGTCTAATGGTGGTACAAGCAAAGAAGACAAGTGACATAAGGATTTGTGTCGACCTGTGCACCCTAAATGCGGCCTATGTACATGATCCATTCCCCACACCCTTAACCGATGAAGTACTGGAAAATGTGGGTGGATGTGAGGCCTACTCATTCACTGATGGATTCTTTGGATATCATCAAGTCTAGATTTGTGAGGAGGATCAAGCCAAGACAATGTTTGTGACAGAATGGGGCTTGTTTGCTTACACAATTGTGCCCTTTGGGCTGAATAATGTAGCTACATTATTTTCCAGGATCATGGTCACAACGTTCGAAGACTTTATTCATAAGTTCCTGAAAGTGTACCTAGATGACTTGACAATGTTTATCTTGTTAAAGGAACACATGTGAGCCCTACAATCGATGTTGGATAAGTGTCGCTAGCTACAGATTTCCTTTAATTGGAAGAAGTGTATTTTTTGTACGTCGTTCGACACGTTACTCGTACATGTGGTATGCAAAGAAGGATTGTCAATGGATCAAGCGAAGATTGCTATGTTGGTAGACATGGTGGCCCCCACTTCAGTTAGAGAGTTGTGTGCTACTCTGGGTCACACTTTGTATTACAAGCGGTTTATTCAAATTTATGTGCATGTTGTGGTTTTGCTCGAGAAGTTGTTGTGCAAAAACACCAAGTACTTGTGGACAAAGGAGTGCAAGGACGCATTGGACACATTGAAGGAGACGTTGGTAATTGCATCGATCTTGGTCTTTCCAGATTGATCCAATATTTTCCATGTTTATATAGACGCATCATCCATTGCGTTGGGAACAATCTTCGTGTAGCCTAGTGAGGGGAATATTGATCATCTAGTTTACTTTTCCAGATATAAGCTATTTGATCCAAAGAAGAATTATAATACCACGAAGCGGAAGGGTCTGACTATGGTGTGTGCATTGCAGAAGTTTCGACATTATTTTCTCGGCACCCATTCAAATTCTTTACTGACCATTTGGCGCTTAAATATTTGGTCAAGAAGCCCATGTTGGGGGGGATAATCTATCGATGGTTTTTTTTTTTTGGAGGATTTTGAGTTTGAAGTAATAGTCAAGCCATGTAAACATAACATGGGCCCTGATCACCTTTCAAGGATTGAGTCGAGGGAAGTAGGTCACAGCTTGGATGATGAACTCCCTGACACACTGTTATTTAGAGTAGAAGCAGTTCCAAATCAACTTGTCGAGATTGAAAAATTTCTCACAATAGGACAAGCATTGACTGATTATACACAGACACAATGTCACCAACTAGTGACTTGTAGTGTAGATTATTAGTTGATCATTGGGCAATTATACAAGCTCGGTGCCAATGAAATTTTGTGCAAATGTGTTTTAGACCATGAGACGAACCTGATTTTGTATGAGGCTCATGAAGGTATTGCAGGCGATCATATTGTTGGAAAGACTACGACGCATAAGGTGTTTCGTGCAAGCCTATGGTGGCCATCATTATTTAAAAATGCCAAGGAATATTGTAAATGGTGTGATTTCTGCTAATGCACTAACAAGCCCTGCCATATAGATGAATTAATTTTGTTCCCTATCACAGAATTGGAGTTGTTTAGAATTGGGATATTGACTTTATGGGACCAATCAGTCCCTTGGCATGTTAGACAAGTGTGCGCTACATTATCATGACCATAGAGTATTTGACACAGTGGTTAAAAGCCACCAGTCAAGGATTGTACTACAGAAACAACTACGTGCTTCATATTTTAGAATGTGATCACAAGGTTCGGTTGCCCAAAAGTGTTGATGAGTGATCAGGGAGCACACTTTCTGAATGATACTATCGATGAGCTCACTCAAGAATTTATGATCCATCACTAGAAGAGCACCCCCTATCACCCACAAGCTAATGGTAGAGTTGAAGCATTCAATAAAATTTTAGAGCATGCTTTAACCAAAGTATATAATGTGTAGCACCATGACTGGGATAAGCGAATTCCCACGGTACTATGGGCATATAGAACAACCTATAAGCGGTTGACTAAGCATATTCCCTTTAATCTCGTCTATGGAATGGAGGTCTTTATGTCATTAGAGTTTTTTGTTCCAAGTTTGCGCATTGCTATAGATGCTCAGATGTCTAATGAAAAGACACTACAACAACGGTGGATGATCTTATGGAATTAAAAGAGGACCAATTTATGGCGGGTTTCAGCTAAGTGGTCGATAAGTAGAGACAGAAAGCATGGCATGGCCATAAAAATCTGACACAAAATTTTACAACTAGGTTCTTTGGTGTTGCTATATGACAACAAATTTCTCAGACACCCCAGAAAGTTGTGAATGCATTAGTTGGGCCCGTTCTGCCTAGTCTACATTAGTGAAGCTAGGGCAACGAAGTTGGCCACACTACAAGGCCATCCACTCAAGGGACTTGTCAATGGAAGCCGGTTGAAAGTATATTATGGTCCACAGAGGTTGAATGCACTTTGAAGGATTCAAATAAGGCAGGAGTTAGCATAGCGTACGAGGTAGATAGGAGGGTATAGGATATGAATAATTGCACCTTTATTAGCATAAAAAGATTCATTCCATTCACACATGAGGCCATGAAAGGTTGATAGGTCTATAGATTTTCCATATTTTATTCAGCGAGTGAAGTAATGAGCAGTGTACGATGTACTAAGCAGGACATGGGACTCGCACAGGAGTGGTACGTGCTACATGGCACTTGAACATAGTGAAATTTCAAGCAATTTGATTCAGCCAGATCACACATGGTCATGGTATGCAAAAATTTAGGACAACACATTCCAAATGGCCCAACGTCGGTACAATAATCGGATTTCGTTACACATCACACCAGTGGAATCCACAGTGGATCAATACAGGTATCCCGAATATTATCATCGGTTAGAAATCGACAACTTCACGGCATGCATTGTCGGTTTCCTTCTCAACTATAAATACACCTTGTGTGCATCACTATAGTCAGAGAGGTCCTCCATTTCTCTGCAAATAAAGTTCCCATCAATTGTGAATTGAGCAATATTCTCGATGATTCAAGCAATAGTTCTAGTTCAATCAAGCATTCTAGTTCCAACAAGAAGTCCCAATGTCATGTTTGTTTCCATCAAATGAATAGATAAATCCAAATCTCAATCTATGCAAGCAGCCAAAAGTCCTACAATTTCCTTCTCACGTCGATTGTAGTTTCGAGTGCAACTACTCAGAAGGGGTTCCAGCCTGCAATTCACCAGTAAAAAGCATTCGCTTGCCACACAATTCCTTGAACTGTTCTTCAAAGTACGTTGGGATGTTGGTTCTCTCAATCGAGAGTTGGTAAGCCTCTTGCAATGGATGATCACCTTTGCTGATGTCGGCGACTCGATTTTTCAAGTTCCCCCCTCCATCGTTTGTTGAGGCCCATGTCTTCCTTCCCATACACCTAGCTAAATGAGACATGAGGAAGACGATGGTCTGGGCCAATGGAACCTTCACTTGGGGCCAACTTCTTGCAGGTTCCTCAGTAGCTGAGCCAACTTATGGTTGTAGGGATTGGCCTGGTTTGTGCTTGTAGTTTTTGGGGGGATGTTAAAGTCCATCTACCATTCGCCCCTCCAAAAAGAGCTCAGAAACAAATATTTCGAAAGCCTGGATTAATGAGGCTCAAATCCATCTTTCACCTCATTGGTTGCTCGGCTCAGTCTAGGAAGTGTGTTCGATTGCAACTACAACCTGGATAGATGAGTTGCTCATACTTAAATCGGGCTACAACCATAACCTAGTTTGATGCTTTGGTCATAATTCAAGCACGACTGTTGCCATAGCCACAGTTCGATGATTTCCTCTTACTCAAACCTTTCATAGATATACTTGTCAGTCCACATCAGTAAAGTGTCCATTGCTTCAGTCACACCATGAACAAAGCCATTGGTTCAAGGATGAGCCAAATAATCGTGTTGTGGTTTTTGTTGGCACCTAAATTTTTGGGTTAGTTGTGCGCGCGCACAATTCATAGTTACATGACGAAACAAAGCAGGCACGTGCCCCACTGAAGTTTTGTATTGTGCGTAGAAGATCGAAAAGATATTGCATGCAGGCCAAATCAAAATAAGGTCTTCAGGTATCTTCCTGAATAATAAACAAAGATAACACGAGAGATTGTGGGACAGATGATGGATGAGATGGTGAGTTCATTAGGATTGTCACGTTCCAAGGAGGTTATGTGGGCTTCATGAGAATAGAAGAATCCTGTGGAAATGGCGATCACTAAAGAGAGTGGAGTAGATAAGAAAGTGACAGAGCACCAAAGAAAAGAGGCAAAGGAAGGAAAAGAGAACAATCTAGTTTTGGAGAGAAGAAGTCTATCTTAGTCTTGTAACAGTCGATTTTGAGTTTTGTATGAGGTCTGTTTTGAGTTCTATAATAGGCTTGTATGTGTCTGAAACAAGTCCTGACTAGAGTCTAAAATGGAGTTAGTTTAGTAGTGTATAGCATGAGCAAAGAGCACATGGCACAATCTAAAGCATTGGTTGTAGAATGAACCAAAGCACATAGCACCTTTCTATATGTAATATGAGTTTGTTCGTGTATGCATCATAAAGCTTAAATTAATATAATACAAAGCCATTATTCTCTCTTTCATTCAATATGTGGTTTCTGAGTTAGATGAATGCATGTGTTAATGGTTTTTTATTAATATGGTATTGATAAACTGGAATGAATGAATGAACTTCTGAATGGTTTCCATGTATGCATTATCCCTTCACATCTGAAACAAGACCATACAGCCTTTGTGATTCTCATGACGTCTCAGGTGAGAACTTCTTCGATCCTCGACTGAAGATTGATATTACAACACCTTCAGGTTTTGTTGGTCAACTCTGAATGAAGCATAGGTCATCAACCCCCCAGTGTTAGGAAGGATGCGTGCAAGCGACCCAACAGTTGCACCATTCAATTGGGGTTGGGATGAGAATTTACATCATGATGCATTCTTCATTTTGGTTGAGGAACTAATTGCTCAATTGATAGGGAGAGGTAGAATGTA
This sequence comes from Picea mariana, assembly GCA_032191745.1. NCBI lineage: Eukaryota > Viridiplantae > Streptophyta > Pinopsida > Pinales > Pinaceae > Picea > Picea mariana. Next base: position 48,738 of record JASDQU010243316.1, on the reverse strand, counting down.
AAAAAAATAAAGAGTACAAGATGAATATTTCCAAGGAAGTAATTATAAATCCCCAGGAAAGTTGCCCTTGCAAAGCTTGGTGGGGTGAAGGGGAAGAACTTATCCCCAAGAATAAGGAATGACAAAGTCAGTAGGACACATACCCATCCATTAGTAGGTAGTTCTTCTCCATCGAGTGGTGTTGAAATATAAAGAAGAATGAGCACGTGTGAGGGGAGGAATGAGTTCGAAGGGAGACAATGGAGATAAGGCCAATGGCCCAAGGAATTTTTTAAATCTCACATGAAACTCTTCACCCCTATTTAATAAATGAAGACCTTAATTGTGTCAAATAGGTCTGCCTATAATGAAAGCAAGAGTTTAATTTCATAAATGGGTGGGATCCTAAATAATGTCATAATTATACAAGGAGTAGAATTCCCGACTAAATAGAATGATGGGATCTACTCTCATCTCCTCCTCTTGATTTATTCCAATACATTTAAAAAACACACACCATTTGTTTTAGTCATTATGGAAGGAAGAGGCTTTTGGCCCTTATTTTAAATATAATTGATGTCCATTGTCTACCTCTATTGGATAAGTAACAAAGATGAAATGGATTGTGATTTCTCTTTGAGCATGGTTGGATGATGGCTTGTGATTTGAACACATGATCCACAATACTCTCCTATTATCAATGAGAATCATTTTCACATCATGTAAACACTTCGATAGATGCAAAACTAGTTGTTTCTAAGAGATCAACTAACAATGTGTTAACCAAAGTTGGAATTATCATTGGATGGATGGGACCTGATACAATGTGATGGATCATCATCCATTACTCCAGTATAACACGAGCATTGAATCAAGTTGAGCTGAAGTAGAAGATCATCTTTTATTTCTATTTCTTATTTGAATCCCTACCTTGCACATTCCCTCATTGCCTTCTCCTCTTCTCAGGGGTGCTTGCATTATGGTATGGCATGGTCAATATGAGTGTGTGTAGAGTTCTATATGTATTGTTTTATTATGCATCCATGTGTCTATGAGTCATATGTGTTTCCTCTATGTGTTGTTTATCATGGGTTTGTCTTGTGTGACACTAAGAGGTGGAGATAAGAAACTATGGAAAGTGCTCCATCTTCTCCCCCATAGCTCTTCATCTATGTAACTAACTTGTCGATCACTTCGATCACTCCTCATCCATGTGTCTATTATCGCAATGTTTTCCCTCTCTCCGTCCTCCAATGATGTTCTCTAATCAAATGACATGCATCCTCATTATCCAGACAAACATATTTTATTTTAATGTTTCACTTCCATTTAATGCACGTGTTTAGGATTTGGGGAATTTACCTTGTGCTTCCTCCATAAACTCTCAAAAAGTCTTGAACTTCAACTCTTTTCTATCATGTATCCTCTTATTATTGTTCATTATTTTAATTTTTCCTCCGTTCACGTGCCATACATATCTCCTATCTTCGTAAACCTTTTACAACTAGCACATTCTATTAGGTCCAAATCTACCAACTCAGTGATGTTCACTCAATGATCATTGACCTACAATCTACCTTTTGCCCATTCTCATCATCTCAACAATGAATATACTTTAATGCCATTCACCACACCTTCTACATCTATCAGGTTCTATTTGGTCCATTGATACCCCATGTCTCTCACAACTCATACTTCATGTTATCTTGATCCAATGATTTCGCACCTATGTGGTGACCTCCAAGGGATTTTATCCTTAATGTGTCATGTTATCACAAGATCTAGCACCCACGTGCAAAGCCTCTCACAAGATGCAAGAAAAGTGTAACTTTGGAAGTACTTGCGACTATCACCTTAATAATTACTTCCCTCATTTAGTGAATGATGAAATCCAACACAAGGGAGGCTTCCCTAGCAACCTCAAGGGATCCTATAGCAAGACAAAGTCAATTCCACGACCTTCTATATTGGTCACTCAATCATACCACCACTAAGTTAATGTTGTCAAGGCAAGAATAAGGTGGTTTAATGAACTAGATTCTAGATTTGCATGTATGAAGTATATAGGACAACAAATGATATTTAGTAAGTCAAAACTAGTCAAGGAGAGTCCCCAAACACTACAAACCAAGAAGAGAGCTATAGTTGTTATACAATTTGAAGAAAGACAATAAACTTCGACAATATGTCAAGTTACAACAACATAAAAATGACCACTTGAAATAGGTTAATCATGCAATAGACTAGGGTTGAAAATGCAAGTTAAAACTAGGGTTTAGTAACAATCACTTGCTAAAATGTAAATGGCACACAACAACCCTAAAACATATGAGAAATCAAGCCCTAGAAGGCTAAAAATTATAATATCAATGTAGTAAGTGATGTCAAGGTGTATCCCAAGGTGAAATATGCCAATAATCTGAGACAATAAGCTAGAATATGGCTGGAAATTGAAGGAAGATTGCAACAAACCCTAATATAACCATAAAGCAATAGAGGAGAGGAGAAATTAGGGTTTACAACTTGTAGGAAGGGAGAAAGACTAGTGTCATTTTATCCTCTTAGGCATATGGAGTCAAACAATGCTCTTTCTTGGAGGTATGAGGTGAAAGAAAGACTTAAGAGTAAGACCTTAGGGTAGTCCACTACAAACCCTAGGTATATGTCCTTTAGACAGGCAAATTAAGGTATTCCACTACAAACCCTAAGGAGTCGTCCTATGTCTTCTAGCAACCTCTAAAGATGAGATCAACATGGACTTCAGGTAAAACCATAGGACATTATCCTACAAGAATACAACTAGGGTAGTCCACTGCAAACCCTAGAAATATCCTTGTGTCCTTTAACAAGCTTCTACAAAATGATTAACGAGGGAAGGTAGTCCACTACAAACCTTCCTAGGGTTTCAAGACAAGGTTTATTCAAGAGAAATACAACATAACATGCAATATCACCACTTTGATTAAACATTCACTTAATACATCCAACAAATAAACCGACATAGACTTAAGAAGAGCACTTACTCGATAAATAAATGATCACCATGAAACCCTAGGCATGAAATCATCCATCAAAACTTGAAAGCATCCAAAAGATCATCTCCAAGATAAGGTGCATAAGTCATCCATAGTGAAAGAGAAGAAATAAGAGACAAGTAGAAGTGATTCTCCACAAGTTGTGCTATGATTTACAATGAGGTAGCACACCCTCTATATATATGAGGAAAGTGAGTGTTATACCCCTCTAGGAAGCCCCTAATGTTATAGCAAGATTTGCCTCACCCCATGCAAACTTGATCACAGGGCCTTTTTTCATTTCCCTATGCAGACTTGAAATCCCTTTTTTCAGTTCCCAGAGCTAAAAATTGTATTTTTCCACATATACACGCCCTAACAACTATATAGCATGTGTATATGCAGGTTGCACCATTACAACCCGCGTACATCGGATTTTGTGCCCAAAATTAAAAAATGGTGTCAGGTTTCCATGTCGCGTCATGAGATCCATGATCCTTGACCTTCCATATACTGGAAACGTTCTGACTCAGCCCTTTAGTTCCATTTAAAGGCTATAAATGGGCCATATCCAAGCTGTGGAAAAGAGGATAAGAATTCAACTTTGAGAGCAAAGTTACTCTGAAGAAATTATTCACTTCATATTGAGTCTGCATCCCTTTGTCCTTTTAAGTCTGAACACATTTTTCAGCCCCCAAGTTCATCCCTATGTGATGGAGAACCTCATTGTATCTCTTATTGAGCTTGCCTTTGGTGGAAGATTGAAGTGGTGGAGGCCCAATTGGAAGGGACTTAGTTTCTCGGTTCCGAACAAGCTGACAAGAAAGTTTGTCATTCATACAATTCTGTTGATTACATTTTAATAGAAATACTCTTTTCTCATCCAATTAATGTCTTGCAAATATATGAATTGTTATTCCATGGGTGCATTTGTTATTAATAGTGATGGATTATGCTATTATATGTGCTAACTTTATATATTATCACCATATGCTTGTGTATCTTGGTTGTTGAGGACAAGTTGCAGGTGTATTGCTTTGAGTCAAGTGCTCAACGATGGACTTCATCGAACGTCTCGACGAGATAGGTTCTTTATCTTGTCTTGTTAGCATATTTGTTTATATAGCATACTTGAGATTAGAGTTGATTTCTGCAGTCATTTTCATCTGTTGTGGTTTACCCCATGCCATAGAGTGATTTTCCTCGTAATAGAATTGGTGACCATACTAGGGAGGGAATCTTCTTTTCGGGGTTTTGCATTGTTTTTCTCCTTTGATTGCTCTCATTTATCTTGAGTTTCTTGTTGTTTGATTGCTTGACAACCTCTATTCATTTTGAGTCTAAGTTTCTTGGCCTTATCCCTTAACCTGGTAGTGTTTCAATACATATACGCGGTTTTTTCCTGACAGTCCCATACGTATGTGGGCTGTCGTTTTGTAGAAAGCGTATATATGCGGTTTTCTTCTGAACAATCACGTACATCATCTTTGTTTGATTGATTGTTGAGTTTGATGTTTGTTGGGTAATTTTTTATGGTTTTCGAGTCTTCTTAGGTCTCTGTCATGACTATTAAGTGCCTACAGAGTGATAGGAAACATTTCGTTGGTTGAATTTTCGGGCGGTTTTTCTTTCTCGTCATCTTTTTCATTCGTTGTCCTTGTATCTTGGGCAGGGTGTTTGCTTCTTGATATTCTACTTGGTTTGTATTTGTTTACATACAGTAGGATCTTTATATCAAGTTGTTGTTTAGCCCTTTCATTTTCATTCTTTTATATTGAAAATACAAAAATATACATTTTGCATTGTTGGCATTTGATCTTTTGGGTTCTTAGTGTTGATCTTAGTACATGAATGGAAAGATTGCATCTTATTTGAAATTGCAGAATTAAATTGAAAATTGCATTTTGAAAGGCTTATCATTTATTAGGAATTGGAGTTAAGACTTTGCATTTTATTCATATTCATTTATTTTACTTGTTGAGTCATAACATCATCAGTTTCACGACCGCACCTTTTTGAGTAAGCAAGGCCACTAAAAGTAATGCTGATAAATTTAAAATTGATTAGAAACAATTTTATTTTTTAGGGTGCACAAACTAGCTTAGGATTTAGAGCCTTGGAATAGGATTTTGTGAGTAAACTTCTCCAAGGCTATTAAATTCAACATATGTGTCTGACTAAGGGAGTGGTGAAATCCATTGTATAATTGGTGATGTCAGAAGGCTCCGTTTACATCGGAGTTAAGCACGAGGTCGCATGAGGTTGGTTTACGGGATATCCCCCCAATACCTTCTTAGCATCAGAGATATTTCTGGGGATCTATTCATATATGGGGGTCTTGCTAGTACCTTCACCTCTATGAGAGGTGGTTCTTTCGAGATTTCGGGCTTTGTTAACCTGCCCATACTGTAGACTTGACTTATGACTATTCGTTTCTGCATCGGTTAGATCATGGTGGCTTAGTTGCTTGACATAGGTACAACATAGATTACTTCCATGGGTTATTCTGCAGGTACCCTGGGTCAGATAAGGGTCGGACAACACACAACCTTTATGGAGGATTACCTCTCTAAGGGGATCTGATCGACTGGTTGTTAAGCCCACGAGGGCCCTTATAACTAATTCTGCTACCTCTGATCTTTTGCAGGGAGTCTCAGGCCCCTCTATGGCGAGGCATACCTACTTTAAGGAGGGAGGTCCCTTTCATCCACTTTATCCTGTTTGTGTGCATAATGGCCTTTTGTTTATTTTGGTGTGCTCTTTGATTACTAGTTGGCCTTAGGATTTGTTTTTATATCTCAAGTCTTGAGTCATAGTGGAGCCAGACCAACTTCCCTGCAGCTCTCGCCATTTGTTATTTATTACCACCGCATCTTGAGTCTTTACCTTCTAAAAGGCGTAAAGTTATCAAACACGGTACACACACCTCCACCTACCAGACTTATGATCATGCAAGGATGAGTATTGAGTTGAGTCAGAAAGATACTGAGAATCCTTTGACTCCCATTCCTATTATAGTTAATAGTGTTCCTTCGACACCTTCAACCACTATGGTTGTTGTGCCGACGGTTCCCATCATCACTCCTATCCAGCCTGCAATTGCTACTCAACCCATTGTGACGAACCCTTTTGGGTCTATTTTTGGTACACCTGGATACAATACTTAGTCCATCCCTACGACCTCTAGCCCTTTTTCTTATGGTATGCCGAATTTCACATATCAATTTTCATCCTCCATTCCAGTGTCTAACCTAAATACTAGTATTGGACTTGGGGGCATGGCTCCTCTGCATATTCCATTCTCATTTGGCGGTGCTCGTATCGCTCAAACAATTCCTACGGTTGGAAGCCTACCTCCTTTTCACCCTGGGTCTAATCCTGGTCTTAATGCTCCTGGATGGAGTGGTCAACCCGATGTACAAGTTGTTGCTAATGTTTCGTCCTTTACACCTACCTCCTCCACGTTGATTCTAACCAACACGTTTTGCATGACGAATCCACCTCTATCCTATGGATTCACACACACAGGAGGTCGGTTTCACACCTTGGGCAACCCTCGATCTCGAGCTACTCTGGTTGGGGCCAATTTTTACAATCCTCATCATAACACTCCTACTGGAATGGTGCCCAACCAACCCCTTATGAACCAGTTTAGAGGGGGGTTTTACAATCCCGGGCAGGGCCATGGTGCATACAAGAACCCTGGATGGGCTACGATTTCCCAACAACAATATTTCCCAGGAGCTTGGGGCCAAATGTCGCAACCTTGTCTCCCTTTTCTGGCCACACTCAATCTGCCAAACTTGTCTAGATTAATGAATGACACTGTGCATCATGACCCGATATGTCCCCTCGTCCCCACGAAGCTTCCTTCGGATATTTCAAAATTGGAACGCAAGACTGGTGAGGATCTTGGTGATCGCGTCACTATTTTTCATCTTTGGTGCTTTTCTAATTCCATTAACGACGATTCTATTCATTTAATATTGTTTCAACCCACCCTCACAAGGGTTGCAACGAAATGGTACATAGAGCTACCAGGGGGAATGTACGAAAATTTTAATCAGATGGTTTTAGTCTTCCTCAACCACTTCCAATTGTCAGTTCATTACGATGTCGTCATAGAACTTTTGTCGACCTTCCACCAGGACAAAGCCACCCATATCTCGAATCACATCCAAGAGTGGCGTAGACGGAAGAGGTTGATCAAGGCCTACATACCTCCAAAGTTCCTTTTGGAATGGTTCCTTAAGTCTTTACAACCTTATATTTCTAAGGATGTTATGACATCCAGAGTTACATCTAAGGAAGAAGCGCCAGACTCACCGAGGTCAAGCTATGACCCTAGACAAAAGCCCGAGCCTCATGCCGATGGTATTGTAGGCTCCGCGAATGTGAAATCTGCAGACTTGGTGACAAGCCAATTGAAAGAATTGCCTTTAAGCCAGTATGTACGAGGGGAAGCTTCATTTGTGTCCTCCACTCCCACTCAGTCGATGGATGTACATTCTGTGAAATCATCGACCAACCCAAATGGTAACCAACAACCATGAGGGAATAAAAAGAAAGGACGTGGTAACAATTGTAAGGGTGGGGGGAATAATAATAATAATAAACCCAAGGACAATGCTAATAATGAGAAGTCAAATAATAATGTTGGTGAGGGAAAGAAAGAAAGGCGAAAGGTGAAATTTCTTTGTAAGCTTTGTATGGATGATCACCTTACCCACTTGTGCCCCAAACTTGAGGAAGCTGCAAGGCTTTTAACTCTACCACCTGCTATGCTGACTAATCCTTTTTCGCATAATCAGCACATGGCCTTGAGCTCCTCGAATGCTAGAAATGCGGCTAGTGGGAGTCAAAACCCACTGGTGCAAGACGATGACCGTTTATGCATCAATATGGTCAAGTCTCAGGTTAATGTAGTCACTCTGTCTCGTGATTATAGTTCTTCACAAAATGTACACGGTCTAGAGTCTCCCCCTCCTCCAGAGATGCCTATACATATCAAAAAACCAGATCCTCTGCCTCGTATTGCAAAAGGAGTACTCAAGCGCTCTACCCACAACCCTAATGCTAAAGCCACCCATAATTACTCTATTGTTGAGGATCTGGGTCAAACCCCTTGCGCGATGTTGGCTCTGGAGGTACTCCAGACGTGTCCTTCACAAAGGAATGCCTTGTTATCTGTGTTAGTATCTTTAGACCCCTGTGGCTCTAAGGTTATCAAGTTTGACGTCATGGATGTGAAGCCTCACTTGCCTTACCATGTGGCATTCCAAATCCACTTGGATTACTTAAAGTATACCATCAAACATATTGTTATTGATGAAGGCGTTGGAACGTGCGTGATGTCCTTAACCTGTTGGAAAGCAATTGGCTCTCCGACCCTCTCTCAATCTACAACCATGTTGACTGCTTTTGATGGTCATTCTTTCTGCCTTCATGGTATTCTTCCTGCCTTCCCGGTCCAGTTAGGTGGGAAGACAGTGGAGGTGGATGTCGAGGTGGTTGATGCACTCCTTGACTATAACTTGTTACTAGGACGTAACTGGTCGACTTATGCTATGACTGCAACTGTATTGTTTGTCTTCCGTACTCTATGCTTTCCTCACGATGGGAAGATCATGACGATCGACCAATTGTCCTTTGCGTATGCTAGCCCCAATGCATCGATTGGACCATCGATCCCCATGATTGACAATTCTCAGCCGACAACTGAGAATATTGGTGTCAGAATGTATTCATCCCTTATGGGTACCTTTGATTTCGTGGCACCAATTCATCATATCTATGCCATTTTGAATAGGTATGCTTTGTCAATGAAGTTCGTTCCTTTCTGCACTTTGTATTTTAATGATCCTTGGACCCTACCTTCCTTGACTATGTCTTGTGAAGGCTAGTCACATACTGGAATGGCTATGCCACAGTCGATGACAGAGATAACGTATCGGGTTGTTCTTGACTCTTATGTTGACCTAGATCTTGTCACCTCGCAGATGGACGAGGAGGATCTTGTTCTTAATCCTGTATGGGCCACTTCATCGTCTTGCTCACATGACTGCCTCAATGATACTTTACCCTCAAATGAAGAAATTGTAGAGGCCATGAATGGTTCTGATAGGCCATGGAATGATATGCATCATCGCTTTGATTTCCTCCCAGAGCTTGCTAGAATTGAACAAGATGATTTTAGATCTACCTTGAGCGAGATAGTTGGTCATGCCATAGTTCCACTTGATATGCACAACATTTATGCTGAAGGAAACATTTCAAATATATCTCCTACTGTCACAATCGATATCTCTCGTATTCTTGGTAAGGTTGAAAATGTATATATCGGTGCAGATTATTCATCGGAAGAAATTTTGATCTACACCAAGCTCTTCAAAGAATTTTGTGATGTATTTGTTTGGTCATATGAAGAGATGGCAGGAATCGACCCTCAAATTGTCAAACATGAGATTAAAACCTACCCGAAAGTTAAACATGTTCGACAACGACTTAGAGTTCTCAATCCTAGGTAGGCCACTGCTATTAAGGCAGAGGTGGAGAAACTACTTAATGTTGGCTTTATCTACCCGGTTTCCTTGATGGAATGGGTATCCAATCTCGTTCCTGTGAATAAGAATTAGGAACCATCTGTGTATGCATGGATTTTTGAAACCTAAATAAGGCTTGTCCTAAAGACAAGTTCCTGACACCCTTCGTTGATCAAATTCTCGATGAGTGTGCGGGAAGTGAGGTTTTTTCTTTTATGGACGGATTTTCAGGATATAACCAAATTCAGATTAAGCCCGAGGATCAACACAAGACAACATTTATTTGTCCTTGGGGTACTTTTGCATACCGAAAAATGCCTTTCGGCCTTAAAAATGCTGAAGCGACCTTCCAACGAGCCATGACCTTTGCATTTCATGATCTCAATCATATAGTTGAAGCTTCTCAATGATCTCACTGCTCATTCCCACAAGAGAGTGGATCACTCTACGCACCTTCGGCTAGTTTTTGAAAGATGTCACTATTACCGCATTCGTTTGAACCCTCATAAGTACATCTTTTGCGTTAGGTCAAGTTGTCTTCTAGGATTCTTAGTCTCTGAGATTGGGATCATGGTGGATCCATTAAAGTTTGAGGCAATACTTCGATTACCTCCCCCGCACACTATTCATCAGCTTCAAGGTTTACAGGGGAAAGCTAACTTTTTACATCGGTTTATAGTAAACTATGCCAATATTACTAAGGGTTTCATGCGTCTCTTGAAGAAGGACACTCATTTTATATGGGATGAGCAAGCCCAGGAATCATTTGATGCTCTGAAGAAAGCCTTGGTATCGACGCCTCTGTTGAAGCCTCCGGACTACAGTAGAGATTACTTGCTTTATATCGTCGCGTTTGAAGGGATGATTGGTATGGTTTTAGTTCAAGAGGATGGTGAGCTCTGTGAGCACGTCATTTACTATCTTAGTCGAAACTTAGTCGGATTTGAACTCAAGTATTCTCATGTTGAGAAGCTAGCTTTGGTTGTCATTCACACAGTTCAACGATTACGACACTATATATTACTTTGCACAGCTACCATGGTTGTTGATGTCAATCCATTTCAATACGTCCTTACTAGGCGTATCATAGGGGGGGGGATATAATAAATGGATTTTCATCTTGCAAGAGTTTGATCTCGATTTTGCTTCTGTGAAATCCAAGAAATCACTAGTTTTTGTCGAGTTAATATCGGACTTCCCTCTGTTAGATGAGGATGTTATTCATGTTGATTCATTTGCGGATGAACACATTTTCCTTGCTTCATCGTCAGACCCCTGGTATGGAGATATTGTGATCTATCTTCAAACCTTGAAGTTCCCTCGACGTCTTTCGAGAGATGACTGACAATGTAAATCGACAAAAAAACTGTCATCGAGAGCAAATCTTACTGGCATATCATGCTTTACCCTGCGCTTTGGGCATACCGAACTTCAGTTAATACTTCCACCATTTTTTCTCCTTTCCAGTTAGTACAAGGTGTGGAGTCGATCCTACCTATTGAATGCAAAATCCCTTCTCTTATATTGGCAATTACGCTCCTACCTAACAATTCTGATCTCGAACAATGCCTCGTACATCGAGAGAGTCTAGACGAGCAGCGTCGAGATACCTCTACAACAATCGAGGCAAATAAATGACATGTCAAGGTCTAGTATGATAAATTTGTCTGCCATCGGCAGTACGTTGAGGGTGACTTGGTCCTCTTGTATGACCAAGCTAAAGAACCACTCGGGGTAGGCAAGTTCAAACCCATGTGGCACAGTCCCTATATCATGCAACATGTTTTAGAAAAAGGAGCCTACAAATTAGAAGATTATGAAGGGAATATGTTGGTTGAGCCTAGGAATGGGATCTACTTGAAAAGATACTACGTTTGAGCCCCAATCTTGGATGTAACTCTTTGTATACTAATGTATTTTAATGTATATATATTTTCCCCTTTTTGTCTTCAGCTTGCTTATCGATTTTTCCCTTGGTTGGAAAATGTCAACGGAGTCTTCGATCTACTTAGGATTCACAGATGAGGCCAGTCATCATACACAGAACTTGGCTTCCATCACTTGGGTTGTTTACTCACCCAAGGGTCAACTGGTGTCTTTAGGTGGCGTTTGCCTAGGGCCATCAATGAATGATGTGGCCGAATATAGCGTCATTATAGAGCTTTTACACGATGTTATTTCACATGGTATTTGTTCTTTAGAAGTTTTCCTGGACTCCCAATTAGTAGTATGTTATTTAAACGACAGTTACCGTGTGTGAGACCCTACCCTACTCCGACGATTCCTACGGGTACGACTTTTGGAACGACATTTTGATTTTATTACTTATCATCACATACCTATAAGTTCTAATTATGGATCCGATGCATACGCTAATTATGTTTTAGATTGACATTTGTCACATAACTAAATCAAAGAAAACACATTCACCAATGTACACATTGTAATATAAGTAAAGCCGAAGACCAATTCTTTTTATATTTCATCTCTCCAAAAAATATGGTGTTATAGTACAAAATTGGGGCCCACACCCTCAAAATACATATACGGTCGATCAATACAATAACCATGACATCTATGTCTGTGGCATCAGATGTGTGTCATGATAGCATAGTATGGCATTTGCGAGATGTCGAAAGAGTCACACCCAAGCATGTGACACACCTACCACCTGTTGTTGCATTGCCTCCAGTAGATCCTCTACCTGAACCATGGGAATTATTTGCACCAAACGAGACAGGTTACCCTGCACATTTTGAAGCACTCTCTCAGCGTCTCCTCACGCTAGCTCATCCCCTTGGTGTCGTGGAAGTTCGTCTGGCCATCGCGGATCCACATCTACATAACATACATGTTTTAATTAGTACTTGATATCATCCAAAAATATTTTTGTTTTCTTCTACAAAAATACAAAAAAATGAAATATTCAAAAAAAAATTGCATACCTATGTCTCCGTAGTTGGAACCTAGTGATAATGGCATGACCAGATCTCTTCTAAAGTCGAGCCCTTCATATGGGTAGTCCTCCAGAGCTATCACTTGTCGACGCCACCAGAAGAAAAACTCGTCGTTGTAAGGTGTTGGTACCCTACCACCCCCCAATCGCCTCATCACCTCGGTCCACCATGCCATGGCTAGATCATGGATTCCATGCGAAACAATCTTGACTCTAGGGCCCAATCATAGAAACCACTCGAAGAAAAAACTACATAGGATAGACGCAAACCCTAAGTTCCTCTTTCTACCATGTTTGCAGTCTGTTAGTTGGCTCTTCATGTTGGCCAACAATGAGGTGCACCAGTCATAAACCATGGGTCACAAACACTCCACTAAATAGAACATAAGTGGCCTTGATGCCTGATGCAACAAAGTTGACCCTGTGATCCGTGTCAACACTATGACAACGATATTGAGACTTAGATTGTTGATCGCTCTAATCGGGAGTTGGTTCCCTACCTACTCGGTCCCTGCAATGCAATGAGTGGTTATGTAGTCCTCTATGTTCATGCCACTCCCATCTCCTCGGGCTTTGAGGTTCACCACCTCACCCCAACCTGACAATCCTATCAAAAAGTACATGTTCTCGACTTCAATCCCCAATGGTTGCCCATCGAGGTTGAAGGCCTCTGTATCTGGATCCCAGTGGTTCACCAACATCTAGAGCAGTCTCACTTGAGCCCTCATGCCTTTGAGAGTCCAAAATTTATATAGCCCACATCTTCTTAATGCCATTTGGACCCATGATCTCTCTCCACTACAGCATCAACCTCTTCATGCTCTCTTTCTCTCCACTCTATCACCATCTTGCAAGTTTAAAATCGATTTTTGAGTCAGTAACATTTTAAAAATCGAATCCACAGGCTTGTATGCGAGTTGCAACTTACATAGTGATGTATAGGGATGCATATACGCAGTCTGTTTTGATAACAATCACATATAGAGTTGCATATACGCGACCCGATGATCTACAACCCGCATATACCCTAGTTTATAATTAACGCTTTGAAATACTAAAAAAAAGAGACCTAATTGCAAATACTAATCCACTAGAAATGAAGAGAAGGGTAAGATGAATTACTTAGTCTAGACGATTGCCAATTCCGTCACTCGTAACTCCCACAATCTGCAGTTGAAACTTGGGGGCAATTTGGTCCAAAATGCACTAATTGGGTAAAAAATACAAATGGTATAGTAAAATTGGTTATTTTCACTATTTATAGAAAAAATTTACCCACTTTGCATAGTCTTTGCTAATATTTTGGCCTAATGGACTAATAAAACATTGGATGGAGTTGGTTTTGGTGGTTTTATCCAGGGATTCTTGCGGTTTATAGCGCCATGTCACCCATTCATAACTTTGACAGGTATTTTCGTTGACCAACATATAGGATAAGCCATCACTCTGTTTTGCACATTTGCATTATCTTATAACTGCAATTTGTATACCTTAGGTACAAACCCATTTAGTAGTGACATAGAACCTTCTTTCTGCAACTAGAAGTGTCATTATTGAATGGTAGAGACCTACCAAACATGGGTGCCCTAGTTAAAAACCTGTGTGTTATTCGGTGCCTATGCAGAGATTTTGTCCGTATGACCAGGGGTCCCTTTTAGATAATATATGATTTTGTGTTCGAACCTCATTTCTTACTCATAAGCATGCTTACCTATACCTATGGGACTCCCAATGAGTTTGGTTTAATCTCTTTTCCGCCTCTTTCAAAAAGAGAAAAGATTGTCGAGTGAACTTCTCTCTTTCACACTGGTAAATTGGATTTGAAAGGACGCTTATTTGGTGTAAGTTTAACCCTTTTTCAAACCAAGTAGACTAAATTTATGAAAAAGGACATTCTTTGGCGTTAAGTTGTAATTGCATCTCATTCTCTTGCTTGCAGTATTGAGCCTATTTCCAGTTCTCACTTTTGCATTATAAGCCTATCACCTCAGTAGTTTGTATCATCAGCCAAGTATAGCCTTGTTTATATCCTTTGCAGCTTGACACCCTATACCTCAAGAGGAAACATTCCTCCAAGTGTCGATATCCTGCATGCACCTCCTTGCATTGAGCATAGGCATGTTCCACCATTGGAACTAGTTGCTTACTAGTGACACTTGTTTCCTCCTTTGTATCATAGCATTCATTTGACTATGAAAAAACAAAAAAATATGGGCGAGAAAATAATATTATCTTATGTTGGCAGGAGTCATGTTGCCTTTGAA